>JAPDER010000046.1:0-235070 GCA_027569225.1 Aspergillus panamensis | reverse complement strand
TTGCTCCAACAAATACTGGCTAACTGGATCGCTTGCCCTCCCACCAGACCAGCTCCCGTCAGACTTACCGCCCCCGCCCCCACTTATCGCCACCGGGCATATATTTTTTTTTCCCTTATTCCCCGGCTCTCCCTTTTTTTTTTTTTTTTGTTTTGGTTGTTTTTTTTTTTTTTTTTTTTTTTTCCCCCCCCCCCCCCCCCCGGTTGCTGCTCTTTCTACTTTATTTAATACTTCCCCCACCCCACTTGGGAGCTTCCACAGCTTAGCCCGCCATACTTCCCTCCCCCCCCCACCTCTCTTTACCAAATCATTATAATCTTTTAATATAACTATCATGACCTCATCTCAAGACCCTCTATACATTGGCTTCGACCTGTCCACCCAGCAGCTCAAGGGCTTAGTAGTCAATTCCGACTTGAAGGTCGTCCATGTCGCTAAATTCGACTTTGACGCCGATTCCCGCGGATTCGGTATTAAGAAGGGCGTGCTCACGAATGAAGCTGAGCATGAGGTATTTGCCCCGGTTGCCCTGTGGCTCCAAGCCCTAGATGGGGTACTCGAGGAGCTACGGCGGCAGGGACTCGACTTTAGCCGGGTGAAGGGGATTAGCGGTGCCGGACAACAGCATGGAAGCGTGTACTGGGGTCCCGAGGCGGAATCCTTACTCAAGGGACTGGATTCGACCAAAAGGCTGGAGGAGCAGTTAAGCGGTGCTTTCTCTCATCCATACAGCCCCAATTGGCAAGATGCTAGCACCCAGCGTGAGTGTGATGAGTTTGATGCCCACCTCGGAGACGAGGAGAAACTGGCTCTCGCGACAGGCAGCAAGGCACACCATGTAAGACCCATCCACTGATTACACAATTTTGATCAAATCGACTAACAATCAACGGGTGAATAGCGATTCACAGGCCCCCAGATTCTTCGATTCCAGAGAAAATACCCGGAAGTATACAAAAGCACGACTCGCATTTCCCTTGTTTCCTCCTTCCTAGCATCTCTCTTCCTAGGTCACATTGCGCCTTTCGACATCTCGGACGTCTGCGGTATGAACTTATGGAACATTAAAAAGGGCGCTTACGATGAGGAGCTTTTGAAGCTGTGTGCGGGCCCATCCGGAGTGGAGGAGTTAAAGCGCAAGCTTGGGGATGTACCCGAGGACGGAGGCATCCACCTCGGCGGCGTGGATCGATACTATGTCGAGCGGTATGGCTTCAGCCCAGACTGCACTGTCATTCCTGCGACCGGCGACAACCCCGCCACCATTCTGGCCCTCCCGTTGCGACCCTCGGACGCAATGGTTTCTCTGGGCACCTCGACTACTTTCCTCATGTCCACGCCACACTACAAGCCGGATCCCGCAACGCATTTCTTCAACCACCCTACCACGCCAGGCCTTTACATGTTTATGCTATGCTACAAGAATGGCGGCTTGGCCCGCGAACAGGTTCGCGATGCAATCAATGACGAACTAGGCGACCACGACCTCCCCCAGCCATGGGCCAACTTCGATAAGATCGCCCTACAGACCGCCCCGATGGGCCAGCGGACCGAAACTGACCTCATGAAGATGGGCTTGTTCTTCCCTCGACCCGAGATTGTCCCGAACCTCCGCAAGGGACAATGGCGCTTCAACTACGACCCCACCACCGAAACCCTGCACGAGACGACGGACGGATGGGACCAGCCACTAGACGAAGCGCGGGCGATTGTCGAGAGCCAGTTCCTCTCCCTTCGCCTCCGGTCTCGTGGCCTCACGCAGAGCCCCGCTCAGGGAATTCCCGCCCAACCTCGCCGGGTATACCTTGTCGGTGGCGGCTCCAAAAACAAGGCGATCGCTAAGATCGCCGGTGAGCTCCTCGGTGGCAGCGAGGGCGTTTACAAGCTCGAGATCGGAGATAATGCATGCGCCCTGGGCGCAGCATACAAAGCCGTCTGGGCCATCGAGAGGACGGACGGACAGACCTTTGAGGATCTCATCGGCAAGCGATGGCGCGAGGAGGACTTCATCGAAAAGATCGCCGACGGATATCAAAAGGGTGTCTTTGAGCAGTACAGCAGGGCTGTCGAGGGGTTCGAGAAGATGGAATTTCAGGTGTTGAAACAGGAGGCTGCAACAAAAGCAGCATGAGATACCTACCTACCTGATGATTGATCATAGAACGGATGAAATGGGAATAAAAATTGGGGGGTTTTGGGCGGGTAATATTTACGACCTTTGACTTGATATACGAGGGGTTTCTACATAATATCTATAATGATTTCATGCAACTGGAGATATAGCCAGATATAGCCTCATAACGATGCCTGTGAAAAAGGTGAGGTACCCAAGATTAGGAGATCCTGGACTTACTACGAGGTCGGTATTTCCAGAGACAGCCTTTTATGACGGAGGGAAATTGTCAGTGCTAGTGCCAGTGCCCAACTTAAAGATCTAAACACATACGTTCTAATATCCAACTAAAACTTCTATACGTCTAGCGCTGGGTTCATGATCTAAACGTCAGACTATAAAAACAAAGAATCAATACCCAAGCCCCCAAATCACTGGAAATAACCCGGGAACAGCCAGTTCATCTTCTCCCTTGCCTCGGGGCTCCAGTTTGCCTGGGAAGTGCTAAGGCCGAATTTCACGGAACCCTCATAGTGCTTCGCCTGCACGAGGTCGGAGTTGTGGTCGGCCGCCAGTTCATCCAGAACGGCAGTGACGAAGTGTTTGGCGTTGACGGCGTTGGCCTTCATGTTGCCCATGACCATCTCGACGGTGACGTCGGCGGTGGCCTCGTGCCAGCAGTCGTAGTCCGTGGACATGCAGATCATCTGGTAGGCGATTTCGGCCTCGCGGGCGAGCTTGGCCTCGGGGAGGCAGGACATGTTGATGACGCCGCCGCCCCAGGAGCGGTAGAGCTTGCTCTCAGCGCGGGTGGAGAATTGGGGGCCCTCTATTTTTTGTTGATGGGGGAGTGGTCAGTGGGGGCATATGCATTAGGGGTACACCTGGGTAAGGAAGGGATATGGCAGCTGGGGAGGGAGGGAGGGAAGGACATACCCATGCAAATTAGTGTACCACGATCGTGCAGCCTGACGCCCTCTCCTTCCAAGCTATGGCCGCAGGCCCTCACGACCTTGGCGACATTCTCATCGAATGGGTCTCCGAAAGGAACATGGCCGACGACGCCGCCTTCGAAGAAGGTGAATGGGCGGATGCCCTTGGTGCGGTCAATGACCTGGTCTGGGACGACGAAGTCGCGCGGCTTGATCTCTTCTTGCAGACTGCCAACGGCGGAGAAAGCGATGATGGTGCGGACGCCGATGGAGCGCAGGGCGGCGATGTTGGCGCGGGCGGGGACCTCGTGCGGGGCGATCTGGTGGTGCAGACCATGGCGACTGAGGAAAGCAATGGCGACGGTCTGTTTGTTATGCGAGCACTCGTGGTGAAGGATGGTGATGGGCGAGGAGGGGGTGCCCCACGGAGTCGAGATGTTGAGCGAAGCAACCTGCGTGAAGCCAGGGAGTTCACGAAGGCCTGTTCCGCCAATGACGGCGATGCGGACAGGGTCTATAATTGCACAGTAAGCAAAGCGTGTCAGAATATACCCCTCTTCACGATGACAAACTTTTCCCTCTACTAGAGGACAGGAGACGTACCCGGGTAAGTATCAGGGAGAGCAGCCATTCTTCGGGCGAGTTGTTTTGCGGATTCGATTCTTCTCAGGGGCCGAGTAGTGAGAGTCGAGAGGGAACGAAGGACAGAACCGGTCAGCATCCACCAGGGAGGGAGGGTTGGTCTAGATTTATCTAATTGCGTTGGCTCGCGCTGTCGCGATTTTTGCTTGCGAAATAATTTCGGGGCGGGGTCGAATCGCCCGATTGGGTAATCCCAGGTTCCCCTCTGTTGCCCCACGTGCTGGTGGCCTGAGGCATTCAATCCCACGTGGATGTGTATCACTATCTAGCTTGATGATTGTGGGAAGGACTTGCTGTTGACGACTGGAAATTGTATTGCTCTCTAAAAAGAAAACCCCCATTTTTATGATAAAAGCCGGTAATTATATCTATAGTTTTCCAAGAGTGTTTCCTAGCTCGGCGGCCCGCGATGTTGCAGCCTTGACAGCCTCGTCCACGGTCTTGTCGAAACCCAACGCCTCGAATGTCTGGAGTGCGGCGTACGTTGTTCCGTTAGGACTAGTGACATTCTTACGCAGTTGGGAAGGGTCGTCGTCCGATTCGACAAGCATCTTTCCTGCTCCGAGACACGTTTGCGATGCCAATCGGGTGGCCTGTTCTTTGGACAAGCCCAGGGCGGTTGCGCTCGCAATGAGGTGCTCGACCATGGCGAAGAAATATGCGGGACCCGATCCTATTGATTTTAGTCAGTCCTACACTAAACTCTCAATAATAACCTCCCTTGAAGCCATGATAAAGAAGCCGGGGAGGGAGCTTTTCAGACTTACCCGACAAGCCCGTCACCACATCCAGCAACTCCTCCTTATCCACCCACT
The DNA here is from genome assembly GCA_027569225.1 of Aspergillus panamensis. NCBI lineage: Eukaryota > Fungi > Ascomycota > Eurotiomycetes > Eurotiales > Aspergillaceae > Aspergillus > Aspergillus panamensis. Next base: position 230,568 of record JAPDER010000046.1, on the reverse strand, counting down.
CGGTCGCCTTGCTAACACTTCCAAGGAGCGCATTGACCAGGTCTTTCTCCTCCGCAGTAACATCCGCACTAGCGAACAGACCAGAGGCACCCTCGCTGACCAGCGCGGGGGTGTTGGGCATAACGCGAACGATATGCGCAGTTCGTCCATCGCTGGTCTTGAGCCACGTCCTCAGACTATCCAGAGTGATACCGGCAGCAATGCTGACGACAATGGGTAATGTTGAGCGGCCTGACCAGGCAGCGCCGAGCTCCTCGCACACTCCCTTCGTCACCTGCGGCTTCACGGCAATGATGACGATATCGGCCTCTCCTCCGGCCTCGACATTGGAGGTTGTGACACGCACGCCCGTCGCAGCGATCTTCTCCCGGTTAACCTCCCATGGCTCCGAAACAATGACGTTCTGCTTGTCGATGCCCCGGGCCACGAGACCTCCGATGATGGCGGAGGCCATGTTGCCCCCACCGATAAAGGCGAGCTTCTTCTCGAGGAGTGACATGGTTGCGGTGCTTGAAGAACGGTAGATATTAGAAGAGTGTCTTTGGAATTGAGATTGAGAGTTCGAATCACCCACCTTATATAAATGCGCTCGTTTGAGTCACTGTTGAACGGTGCCGGCGAGGAGGCGGGGCAGCAACGCTGACCGGGCCGGGTACAGATTAGGCTCAGGTGCAGCTCTGGAACTGCCATCAATTAGCGTGACGGCCTTGTTTTCAAAGAGTAATTTGGACAATTTTTTATGGACATTAACATTTCAGATGGTGCATTAAATTCTTAATATTTGCCAATTTACTATAAATTTATCATAATTGGTAGCACTTTACACCTCGAAGATAGTTCATTGCTTTATTCTTTAGTCTGCACGAGGTACAGAATCCTTTGGGTGAATTTGAGCCAATCATTCGCTGGCTATCTGACGCCTCAGGTAAGTGGCCCAGGGTCAAGGATCTCGCACCTAAGTTAGCCGGCGTTGCTTGTACTCCGTGGCAAAGTAGGATGAAGAGGCCATAAGAAAACCTATTAGATATAGGGCAGGTATGTTGTTTGCTGCTCACGCGCCGGGCGGCTGGATATCCGCAAGGTGTCTCTAAAGACAACGACTTCCTACCGATTCTCTCTCTAGTTAGCAAACATGTAGATGGATATTACTTCGAGTGCATTTCCTAGAGCTGGAAAACACCTGAGGCGCACCAGGAAGGTCAAGAAATAGCGGTAACCCGATCCTTTCCATAACGCTGCCCTGTGGACGGTTACCCTGTCCCTCCCAGCCTTCCTGGACCCAAGATGGCTGTCAAAGTTGTGTCGTTCATACTGGCGGTATTCGAGTTATCGTTCTTGCAGTGCGCCTGTATCCTCAAGATCCACGACAACAGGTGCATACTCCCCTGTTTCCTCATCTTCATCATCATCGTTCAAGTCAATTTCCACTTCTTCGCCGTCTTCCAATTGGAGCATGCCGCGATGAACAAAAGCCTCACGGTTTAGCTCCCAATCGTACTCCTGTTTCACCCATGCCTCCAGCAGTTCAAACTCAGCCTTCACACTGGACTCCGTTCCTTCAAGAGTCTCGTACAAGGCACTTCTGAACCCCTTCAGCAGCTTCCGGAGAAATTCACTGCCATCCTCCCCATCTAGATCGAAAAGTCCTCCTTCGACATCATCGCATCGCTTGAGTTGGAGTAACAGCAGCCTCAACACATCCCGCGTAAACAACTCCCTCTCCACAATGGCACTCCGGCAAGTCAATATCAAGCGGAGCAGCCGCTTCCACTGCTGAAGGCATGAGAAGTTCATCAGGGTCATACCCATCAGGAAGGTAAACTGCAATTCACCAAGAACCTGAGCCTCTCCGATTCGCTCATCACCACCTTCGGAGAACCGCCGGATGAGGTCGCCCAGCGCCCATGACCGATCTCGGGCCGCTTCTGTCCTTTCGCGCCCGATGGCGCCCTCTCTCCAGGTCATTTTGAGGTCAACGGGGATGAAAGATAGTTCTTTTTCCTGATCTCGGGCGCCTCCCGCAGGTTCGTCGGTTTTATTTGAGCCAGAAAGACCCGGTATCTCATCGTTATCGCAGTTCGCCGTACTAACAGTGGTCACCGTCCAACGGGGACAGCCATCGACATTCAAGACGGGTTCTCCCACTATCCGCGTCAACAGCCGTGCGGACAAGTTATTCGTTAGACCCCGCCAATCCTCCTGCCCCTCCTGTTCGATTTTTTCGTCAAACTCATCCAGCCGCGGAACAGGCCCCGACTGACTCTCCCCGGGCCTAGACAATGGTAGCGACGAGACAGACACGCGACTGCGGAACCGAAATAATCCGCCTCGCTGCCAGATTGCTCCCAGGTTCGCCTTGTATCGCATCGCCTCTTGTTGATCTGCGTCGCTGCTCGCATTCAGCGGCTCCAGGGTCTCAGTCTCGGTGTTCCATCGCCAAATAATCACTTCCGGTACTTGGCGTTGCTGTCTGGACAGGGCCATCCCTCCGTTGCCGCTGGGATCGGGAATGTCACCTCCGACGTAAAACCATGCCCCACATCGTAGCGATAGGAGCTCGGTTGTACCCGTATATAGGAAATGCCAGCCGTGTGGGAGGTCACGAATGCCGTGAAAATTCGGAGTAGAGGTGAAAGTGATGAGATCGATACCGACCAAAGTCTTCGGTGGCAGGTGAGGTAGGAGGATGGTTGGAGAAGGAGCGGGGAAATGAGGCGCTGCCATTATTACGGCCGGTATGGTAGGGGCAGGAGATGGGATCGGGTCAAATTCAGCGGATTCGCATTGGAGAACAAGAGAAACCGGCCTGGTTGCTCAGCAGGTACCAAGCGGGGGCAGGATTGTTGCGATGATGAGCTTCAGCATCACTTGAGAAGCTCATGCTCATAGTGGGCCTGACTAACTGCATAGTTTGCATAACTAAAGTAAGAAGCTGGGCTGAATCACATGACCCACACCATCTTTGAACAAGGACAAACATTCGTCTCTTCAAAGATTCTCTCTCCTCATGCTTGACTGTTCTCGGAGTAATTGAGGTGCTTTCGCCTATTCGTCTTTCGCGTCATATTATACAATGTCATCAGCTAGTATATACATGTCTCAGAACTCCAGTTCCTCGACTTCCATCCCGCAGTCCACGCATTTCTTTACCCCTATCCCGGTCTCTGGGTTCTCAATCGACCTGCCCCATTGATGAACATGTCTTCCACCACCTCCTAGATCGTCGCCGAAACTGCCTCCAGCCGCCCCCTGGCGATTGCGCCGGTATGCCTCAACTCGAGTGCGCTTTTTCAGGTCTTGCAATTTTGTCTTGAACTTGGCCTCGGAGCGCCGTTTCTTCTCATTCTTCCGTCGCTCAAATTCCTCATCTAGGGCCTCTGCCGATCCCCATTTCTTCGCGGAAAAGGCATACTCCTCGACCTGGTACCGTAGATAAAGCATCATATTATTCCATGTTGACTTGTGGGGATTCGGGCGTTCAAGATGCGGCAGGAGCTCTTCATCCCGGAGCTCCGCTGCAAAGGCTGTCAGTACTAAAATTTGCGACAACGTCTACACAGTAGGCAACACTCACGGTCAGTCAACAGATAGTCCTCCTTCGCTTCGGTTTTTGTGAGAAGACTGTATTTTTCCGGGTACTTCTCCTTACAGCCATTGCACACGCAACACCGAAGAAGCTCCTCCCACTTCCAGTCAATCTCCAGGTTCCCACACTCGCGACATTTCTTCTGCTGGTTCTTATCATCCAATACACTGATCCCCGGTTCAAACGGACCTGCCCGATCCCGTCGAAGAGACTTGAGCAGCTGCTGCCGTTCCCATTCCTTCTGTGTCATGTTCGCCGGTTTCTGCTCTTCTTTCCCATCTCGTACATGCAGCGCTCTATTATTCGGGTCGTCCTCCTCCGTCAAGAACCCTCCCTTCGTGTCCGTCATCTTACTGAAATCGTACTCCACATATTTTGCGAAGCTTCGCGCGGGTTTGATGGCGTTAAGCGGCCGGTCTGCAGCAGAGGCATCTCGAAGGGTAGCCGGTGTATCAGATGCTGTGATGGAGGAATATGCTCGTTTGACTCCGGCGGTTTTCGAACCCGTAGTTGACGCCTTCGCCCGTTCTGCCTCATATTGCTCTCGTATTGCCTTGGCTTTCATCCGGTTTATTTCCTATTTGCACCCATCTTCAGCCTTGGTATAGATACAAGATTTGAGGGGCCCATACGATTCTCTTTAATTGATCTGGGGTAAGTGGCTCTCGGGGAAGTTGTCCAGGCGGAGCATTGACATTGCCAGAGGGCGGTGGCGGCGTTGAGGGTCGGTCATCTGCCATTTTGTTTCTGATATCACTTTCCTTTGCGGATAATCCCCAGCACAACTCACCAGTAAAGATATTGAGAGATGGGCGTAGAAGGACTGATGACGATGCTTCTCACGCCGCATCCCTCGCGCTTTCTAGGCAGAATCCTGCCGCCCATCGGGATATCATTACTCCGATGCCCTGTTGCCTGTGTATCATACGGCCAGCTCCAAAACACCTCGTTCGGATCTTTATCAACATCACCGGTCATGATTTATCATTTTCGAATGAGAAGCTCATATAGCTACAGAAAACTACCTTATTCAATTATAGATAGAGAGCTGTAGAATGAACTTGCATATGGCCCAGCATATCTCAGTGAAATCAGATATGGAAGCAACCTAGAAGCCCTTTTCGGATGATAAATTTCCTTTCGCTATTGTTAAGAGGGTATTCAAATTCCAGCCTGTGAAAGAAAATAGGCATTGAACATGGGGAGTTGTCATATAGCAAACCATGGAGCATGAGGCGACGACGGCATGCAAGTCCGCACCTTTGATATTATGAGACGGCGGGAAAAGGCGCGCAGTAACTTTTAAGTCTTTGCAGGAGTTAAATTTCCAATCACCCTATCAGAAGAGGTTACTTCCTCCAGGTAAAGCAAATGATGACATTTTAAGGGTTTGTATCATCCTAGACATCTTTCAGTCTGATGGTGGGCTGTCCATCGACCATATTCCACATGTGGTTGCCTGGCTTCCAAGTTGGAGAGCGGGGCTGCTCTTTCAACTCTACTGGTCTTTACTAAAGCCTATCAATTTCCTTGTAAACGATCCATATTAAAGCTGGTAATATACTGGTATTTGGTAGGTCACCCCTATTCAGCTGATATGTACTTGTTCTACGTGAGAAACCTTAGTTCCACCATGAAGGGCATCTATATATTTCCAGCCTCAAGATCAACTCATACCAGAAATAAATGATATCTGAGAGCGCAAAGATATCAAGCAGCTTGCCACGCAAATTGATCTGTACATATTCTATTCAATGAATTAAATTCTGGACTAAAACTCCTGAACAAGCAATGACCGCGATAACAACAATAAAACCATATGAACTCATGGTATTCCAATATGCGAGCGTTTCCACTTTCCCCCAAAATTTGTTAATGCGGAATATAAAAATATAATATGTTTTCACTGGCGGTTTCCAGACAATCCCAAAGCCAGGGGATAGGCAAAATAGAACAAGGAAGGAGATAGAGGAGAGGAAAGGCGGCGACGGGTTTATTTCTGCTTGATCAGCCACCAGGAGGCGGCCACGATGCCTGAACCCCAGAGGACGGTCAAAATCCAGCTGCCCACGCGATCACCAGTGGTGATGGTAGGCAGAGCATCCGGAGTGTCATCGCTGTACGTATCGAGGTACTGCTCCTTGGCGCCCGGGTTGGTGTTGATAGTCTGCGCAGTAGCCCCGGCCAACAGCATCAGGTTAGATGTGATGCCACCCAGCGCACTCATCTGCACTTCGAGACCTTGGATTCCATCCCAGGTGTTTTGCCACCAACGCGCGCCGCACAAACTTTCCGTCTCTCCGTCGCACTGCCGGCCGATGGCTTGAGCGGATCCCTGAAGCTTCGGGGTGATCCGGGCTGCCGTCTCGGGGACCATGAGAGCGACAAAGGCCAGCCACTGCGCCGTCCACCCCTTGAAGCAGAGCATGTTTCGATCACAGTTCTCTAGAGTCTCGCAGGCGTACTCTGACATGATATTGCCGCCGTACTTCGTGGGGAAGAACTCCGAGAACGTGCGGGCGAGCATTCCGTCCACGGCCTTTTGCCATTTCTGGCCACCGTTTGTCTGCAGAACATAATTAGCTTTTTTTTTCCCGGCTGAAGAATGGTAGAGAGGCCACAAGTGGGATGGTACTCACCGCGTTGTACATGAATGCAGCGCCAGCAAGATAGGTTCCGTAGTTGTACGTCCATTGCATGTCACCGCTATCCACGCAGTTATTGTCTCCTGAGGTAGAATCGGCAATATGCCAGCCCTCTTGCGGGTCGATTAGCGGAGATTTCACCGACCAGTCCCAGATCTTCTCCGCCCAGTCGAGATAGGTCTGATTGCCGGTGAAGCGACCCAGTCGAGCGGCGAGCTGGAACAGACCGCCGTTGGAAATGGAGTTACGCAGCGTGTAGCCCGCCTGCCAGGGATGAATCTGCCAGGTGAGACCACCACCGCAGGTTTGGTTGTTCCAGCGGTTCACCTGCATGTTGAACACGGCACGCGCCAGCGAGGTCCATGTGGGCTTATCACTGACCTCGGGGAAGCCGGTCTCCGAGGCGGTCATACAAGCCAGACCCCAGAACATTTGATCATCGTTACCCTGTCCTTTGCGTTAGACCCTGTCGTTTCCCCGGCCTTGGACTGCAACAGAAAGGTTCCCAGCTTACCAGCCATTGACTGTAATTGGAATCGAAGTAGTCATAGTTTCGTCCCGCCTGGAACATCAGATCGTGGGACACGATGGTATTGTACTCTTTGTCACCAGATGCTTGCCAGTACTGGATCAGGGTCATGAACATGGCACCAGCGACGTACCAGGTATCCGTCAGCTTTCCTGGGATACCCTCTGTCTGATTCTGTTGATAGAAGACCATCATCGGCGCGGCGATGGTCTTGCCGGCCGCTTTCAAAGTGTCTAGAGTCCCGTCTAAGCATCTCTACTACACGAGGACATACCATGCTGGGGAACATAGGCGACAGCATGTCGCCAAGATACGAAGCATATCTTTTATCATAGATGGAAACGCCGAGATAGTTGGAGACGTACCAGCAGAATTGACATCGATAGGAATATCCGCAAAGACCGTCTGGCCCTGTTGCAGCAGCAACAAGGCGGCCCCACCCAGGGATCGCAAACCTCCCCAGCGCATTCTTGCCCCTGACGGTTCTCGGGTTGGTGGTTATTCTCTTTTTTGATTGATCGTAGGTCGTGCCAGAGCTGGAATGGGATAGAATGCAGGTTCCTGAGCTGCCGGTCTGGCCGTCATCCCTTCGCATGAGGTTTAAAAGAGGTTTCGCCTGCTGGGCCAAGATGCCAGACTCCATTCCCTAAAGATAGCGGCAAATCACGCGTCTCCGAACGTCCAGGTTCAGCACGCCAAGAAGCGCTCAGCCCCCCAGTTGCCCATTCTGGCCCAATGGGGGCGCCTGGCGTCGAGGGTCTGGGACGCTTTGGTGTGCGCCAAGCCCGGTTTCTGACGCGCTTTACTTGAGCCGGACTAGCGTGTCTCAGTTGGGAAAATCTCACTTCTCCTGGGAAAAGGAGGTGCTGACTCAGCGACCGGGGGACATGTGATCATGATGTAACTCTCTATTATTTGTTAATTTGTGATCCTCCCGCAGCCAGTCAGTCCCTCAGCGCTTCTCAGGATTCAGAGAGTCAGCACTGCATGTCCAGATGATTGGCCATGTCCTTGAAATAAATTGGACACACGCGGCCGCATTGTCCGCATGGTCCGCATTTGTTAATCTTGTCTTAGATTTGTTCTTCACACCCTCTTTCTTCTCCTCCCACCTTTCTTCCCTGATCTATTCCTGGTATCTGCATCTCGTACAGGTGGCCATTTGCGTGATATATTGTGTGATGACAACTAACCAATTCCCCCCGCCCCCCGCCCCGGAATCTTAAGACAACTCCTATCCTTTTCACTTGGAGGAGATTGATTTCAACAATATTCCACCCTTTACGACTTTCGAAGTCCCTCCCCTGTGATGTGCATGCGGGTGCGATATTTCCTCTTTTGGCCAAACACTATGACATTGAAGCGGAAAAGAAGGCACAGTTGTCGAGAGTGAAATTGCCTGGTCAAATCACTAGGCACCAGGCACCAGGCACCAGGCATCTTGGTTGAAGATCTTAAAATTTTTTTTGCATTATTCGTTCTCTATATACGTTTTATCATGTTTAATCATACCAGATCGCATTCATGCCGAATCCCATCTCCGGGATATCCACCCGTGCAACACGAGCCAGGTTCTCGTCACGGAACCTGTAGATCTCTACGAAGCCCAGCTGATCATCACAGAGAGCCAGCCATTCGTCGCTAAAGTCGCAGGGACTGACAGCATTCGAGTGACCGCCACTGGTGGAAGTGGGGTGGATGAACAATTGACGCTCAATGTTACCGTTGGGGGCGAGCTTAAATGCTGTGATATAACCGGTGACATCGAAAGAGTTGCTACGGGTGGTTGCGAAGAGATACTCGCCGCTGCGGGTGGTGAAAGTGACATCGCCACGGTATTTGTTGCGAGCGGGCAGACCTGCATTGAATCAGCACTTATCCCGGAATGGACGGCACAAACCACGTCTGGACAGTGGAAAGGGGAACTCACCTCCTGGGAGCAAGGGGTAGGTAATGTGAGTGAAGATGGGGCGATGAGTCTTCTCATCAATGACGTAGACGGCGAGATTGTTACCAGCCTCCATCAGTACATAGAGGTACTTGCCGCTAGGATGCATCTCGACCCAGCGAGGGTGGTCACCTGGGTCAGGGGCATCAACGCAGTCAATGAGTGTGAGCTTGCCGGTGGTCTTGTCCTTCTGGTGAGTCCAGATCTTATTGGCCTGCAGATCCGCAGAGTACAGATAGGTCTCTGTAGGGTCAAAGACCATGCCGTGAATACCGGTGTTCGGGTCATATTCATAGTTTTGGATATTTTCGGCCAGACTGCCGTCGGATCCTACGGAAAAGACGTTGCCAAATCCTGCATACTTGTAGAATGGGTTTCCGTATACATTGTAAGGAGGCTGGTGGGCAGCGAGGACGAAAATGGCGCGGGTGTTGGTATCTTCGTTTGCGGCCAGAGCTGTGGGAAGAACAGTTAGATCGTGGGCCGGCAATGGTTGCCGTTATTATTGGGAGCAACAACATACCATGTCCTGCAACTGGATGGGAAGCTTGGTGAACAATATCAGTGGGGCTGTTGACGGCGAAGCTGTTCCACTTCTTCATGGCGGCGCCGTAGATGGTTTTCTTGTCGTGCTTCTTGCGGTCAGCCCACAATTCAATGGAGAGGCGTGGTCTGAGAAAAAGGGCCTACCGAGAAGGTCATCCAGGAAATTGGCTCGGCCTCTGGGATGTCTGTTTTCTTGACCAGTTCCAAGGTGAGTGCCTCATCGTCAAAGGCAACGGTATAGATGCGGCCTGGAGGGGTCCAGGTGCCGACCATCAAATGATGCTTCATGTTGGCGGTTTTTGCGGGGAGGATCAAAATCTAAGACTGCTACCGAAATTGAGGGGAATATACAGGCGCAACAGACCAGGAAGATGAATTGAAGAGAGAAGGATAGGTCAAAGTAATCGCATCATGGAACGGCAATCAACCACGGCACGAACAAAACTTGCCTTAGAAGCCCCACGTCGTCCGGGTGAAGAAATTGCCGGTGTTCATTGTCGGGTCTTCCCATTAACCGTATTTCCCACCACAAGCTTCAATATTAATTCATCGTCCTCGGAGCTATGGAGGGACAGACTGATCCACTTTCCACGAAAGAAGGATGCTGGAGAATGCTCGGAACATGCTTGATTTTCGACCAAAGAGAACCTCCGCACTAGGCGGGGAAGGAGACATTGATTGCCTGAATCATGTGATCAACAGCGAGGTTGGACACCGATTACCTAGTGAAACACCCATGTAGCCTACGACGACTGCATGATCTCAACTAAAGTATTACAAACTTTCATTCATTCAATCCATTCATTCATTCACTCGGTACATTACACATCAACCCAGAGTCATCATGGGGGAACGGACAGTTAGTAAATTATGCTCCAAATGCCTTGTCATAGCCAGTCAGCGTGAAGCGGTAATGAACATCTCCCTTCTTCATTCGGACCATCGCTTCCTTGAGTCCTTCGCTACTAATTGGCAACTCTTCCACCCATCCCTTCAGTCCCTTTTCGGCTGCCAGTTGCAACATCGCGAGCATCTCCACTCGACTACCAAGGTGGCTGGCTCCAATCAAGACTCCGTTGGAAATGAGGTTCTGTGCCTTGATCACTTGGCCCTCTTCCTCGGGCAGCCCGACGCTGATCCAGCGACCATGGACGTCCATCATCGACAGGTACTTGGCCAGGTCGAAGCCTTCGGAGGAGTTCGCGCAGTTGATGATTAGATCAAATGAGAAAAGATGTGGTTTTTCCCAGCCCTCCTCTGCTGTTGCGATGTAGCCATCAGCTCCCAGTTTCCTCGCATCCGCCTCCTTGGCTCGCGATCGGGAGATCGCCCAGGTTTCCGCTCCTAGGGCTTTGGCGAACATGATCCCAAAGTGCCCGATTCCTCCAAGACCAACGATACCGACCTTCTTGCCTGGGCCGGCGCCGTTGCGGACCAAGGGCGAGTAAGCCGTTAGTCCAGCACACAGCATTGGCGCCACGAGGTTGCTCTCCAGACTCTCGGGAATTGGGAATACCCAGTGTTCATGGGTGCGGACGTGAGACGAATATCCGCCCTGGCTAACGATCCCGGTGTCGGGCCACTCAGCGCCGTAAGTGTCAATCAAGAGCACCGGGCAGTATGTTTCGTTGTTGTTCTTGCATTGCTTGCATTCTCCACAGGAGTATGACTGTGCGCCTACACCGACTCGCTCTCCCTCCTTGATCAGGGTGACCTTGGGTCCAACACGGATGGCCCTGCCGATGATTTCTTCAACCCGTTAATATCCGTTGTATGACTGAAGTATCGTAGAGAGATTCGTACCATGTCCAACGCAGAGAGGGAATTTCTGTTGTCCCCAACCACCTTTCATAAGAGTTAGAATTGTGCAACATAATGTCGTTCGGACAAATCACATACCGCTAATAGTGTGAAGGTCACTTCCACAGATACCGCAAGCTTCGATCTTGATGTCGACATCTTTTGCTAGTCAGCTCCAAGCTCGCATTGATTTACAGGGCAGAGGTCATACCATAATCGCCAAACGGCTTCAGCTTAAACTGCAACCCAGAGAAGAATTCGTGTTAGAAGAAAAAGAGCTGCCAGAATACAAAAGGTTTGTGGACCTACGAATCGTTTGTGAAAAGTGGTGTAGGTCTCCGGGCTGTCGACCTGGAAACCCTCTGCTTCCTCGGGATACGGCATATTTTCGTGATCAATTGAATCAGGCAAAGAAAAAAAAAAGCGATACGAACAAGGGAGGGACTTTTTTTTCTGGGTAACTCCAAGATTTATGAAATTCGCGCACTTGATAATTTCCGCTGGCCCAGGCGTTCCTAGTCATTATTACCTCTCGGGCGAGCGAGAAAAACATCGCGTTTTCTTGGAAGAGTGGGGTGGATCATCGCAATAATGACAGTGTACTACTCCGTAGGCATTATTATCGATATGCCCCTCACCCCTGCTGCTATCTGGCCCCTCCCCTGGCATCTACTCCATTTTCGATACACGGATCAATTAACCCGGCGTTTCGGTCAAGTTTTGTCCACCTATAGTATCACGCGGGGCCCATCGAATCTACTAGTAGATATCTTATCGGGCGAGTACTCGGAGTTTACCCCGATACCTCTCACGCAGCTTTTCACTGGGTGGTCATGAGTTCACTTTGTTACGCTTACAGGGCCCAGGACCCAGGATGAAAAAAAAAAAAAAACAAAACAAAAAAAGCTACAAAAATTTAAAACGTAAGAAAATTTATTTTTGGTTTTCTACAGGCCTAGGCAACATCGGGCAGCGTTCGCTCCACCTCCATAGCAGCCTTGATACCATCCGCCACCGCTTGCGTCTGCTCTGCACTCAAACGCCCCAGCGGGCGACGGGGATATCCCCCATATCCATAGTATGACTGGATGGCACCCTTAGTTCCAGGAATGGCCGCCTTTGTGAGCACCCAGTCGGCTTGACTCAATAGTCCCTGCGCCTCCATCGCCTCGGTGAAGCGACCAGCGCTCCAGAGGGTAAATATGTGCACACATAGCTTGGGGATGACGTTCGCACCACCAGCCAGGATGGCCGAGCCGCCGGATGCCAGTGTTTGCAGGGTGAAGTCGGCGATACCGCCAAATGCGACATACGGATGGTTGGCGGTCGTCTTGGTAACGGGGACGGAAGACGATGCAGGCGCCAGAGGGGAGGGCGGGGTGATGGCGTGGAGGGCACGCGCAACACGAGTGAGCTTTCCGGTGTTGGCGCAGGTGAACTTGGTGCCGATGATGTTGGGATGTTGGGAGATCCGAATGATGAGATCCGAGTCCATGTCGATCCCGGCTACGGCGCCGGGGTAGTTGTAGAGAATCAGAGGGATGGGGGAGCCGTCGGCGACGGCAGTGAAGAAATCATAGAGGGTTTCGTCGTTGCCCACGGCATAGCGGTAGTAGCTTGGGGGCACAATAAGGGCATACTCGGCGCCAGCATCCGAGGACTCCTTGCAGCGCTCAATGGTCCCGCGGATGCTCTGCTCACTGGCGCCAGCAATGACAGGGACGTTGGCGAACCCGGCCTCCACGAGGGCGGAACGGGTCTCTTGGATAACGGTCTGACGCTCCTGGGGAGTGAGATGCACAGCTTCACCATTGGAGCCCATGCAAACTAGCCCGACGAGGCCGGCTTTTGCAAGACGGACAGCATGCTTGCGGATAGTAGGAATGTCGAGGTCTTCGGTATCCGGGTTAAAGAAAGTCATGGTCGGAGCATATACTCCGGGACGAAGGGGGGTGCGGGAAGCCATGGTAGCGCAGGATATCTGGTGTGTGTGTGTGTTGATGTTAGAGATTGAAAAGACCGCAGCCGGGGACACCGGGATGAATATTCCTTATATGAAAGCCGTTGAGTGCGCGGCCTGCGCTACCGTGTATACTCCCCCTCCAGTTTACCCCACGCCGCATGACTTCGAGAAAAGCATCCATCCCACGTCTCCACCTGCACTTCAGTAACTTCACACCAGAGTCGGACGGGGAATTTCCCACCAATGGGCGCAAACCTGTCTTCTGGCGCCCGGGGAAATTTTGCCGCGAAGAGGCGGATTTCGCTCTTGTTTGCCCTGTGAGGGGTATTTGTCGGAGGATCATTATTTGGGATCAAAGGGCCCCGGATAATTACTTCCACTCAGGCATTGAAGCGTTTCGCCCTTCCGGAATCCAAACACCGTTCCTCCCTAGGTATGCTGCAGCTTTGGAGTACCTCGTAATAAAATCCCCGCTTTACCCCTGGAGGAAAGTATTTGTTTTCTATGCTCCTTGTTCGAGCATCCAAGTCATGCACACTTCTCTCCTCTTCTCCTCTCCGATATCCAGCTACATCATTATGTGTGATCAGCATGGCAAAAACCCTTTATGAATCACTGCGTTGATGCTCTCAGTGTACTGCTCTGCCAGCATGTGCTTCGGTTCAACTTTCGTCAGGCCTCTTCTCATATTTCGAGCTAGCGAGTCGCTCAAGTATGTAACACCAAGTCCACCGGCTAAAACAATAGCGCAACTCCAGAAAAAAAAAAAAAAAAAGCAAAACCAGACCCTGAAAATGAAAACGGGTATAAAAAAAAGCAAAGAAAACCATAAACATCCGTGAATAGATCTGTGCTCGAGACGAAACCTTACAGATCCGCTGACCGTCAATTTACTGGCTCTAGCTTTCAACAGCACCTGGAGACATTACAAGGATGACAGCCAGGGTAGTGACAATAAGAGCACCAGCTACAAATGCAACCACAATTATGCTACCACGGCTAGCAGGGAATTTACCCCGAACAATCCAGTGCTGGCTTTCAAAATATCGATGGAATCCAACCAGGAGGATCAGAATGGCCACTCCGATGAATGTAGTGCCTAGTGGTTTACCGATACCCCGGAGCCGCTCCGACGCGCTGTTTATCCCTATGTCCGTAGAGTCTGAGAATGTAGAGGACAGTGGCGACGAAATATTAACATCTTTGCTATGTCCAGTAGAAGTACGCAACCGAAAAAGCTGGGTCACAGCAATCCCGATGGACGCGAACGCTAACGAGGTTCTGAGCCACGCGAGAAATGTTCGTTCTAAGTATAGGACCAGCGGCTGTCAACACTACTGCAGGTTGAGAAATTGGATTTGGGGGCTGCGGCAACTTAAACTTCAATAATAAGGTAGAAAATGACATACCTAAAGCGAGGTGATCTCGAGCCACGCTACCCTTATTTTCCAGTTCTATACTACCATATCTATCTGCAATCCGGGCATACCACGTCTCGTGACGCTCCGTGGTATTCGCTTGAGAACTCCGTCGACTTGGGACTCTCGATTCCCGCGTCCTGGTTCTCTCCAGGCCACCACCACCACCTGACCCCGCATCTCGATTCCTGAGGCCCTCATCCGTCGCACTATACTGGCGCTGCGGGGAGCTGGAGCTGCTCACGATCGGAGTGCTCTCATTGACGGCCGGCACCTGGCCCTGCTCGGGCCCTGTGGTCGGCTGATTATGGGCTGTGTTGAGAACTGTCATGGGGCCTGGTTGATTGTCAGACGAATGGGGGGTTGAAGAACGAAGCGTGGGAGATGAGGCACCGACGTTGCTGGGGTGCCGCTGAGTCAAATCAGACCAGTCCATGATGGCGTGCTCGTGAGAATTGTAGGCACTGACCGCCCTGGAGATGCGATAACGTCGTGGGTTGCGAACTATTTCGCACTATTTCCAGCCCATGGCGAGCTAGGAGTCGCACCTAGTGGTGATCGAGTCTAGGCCTGTGGCACCCCGGCTTTTGTGGCTCTTCGGAAATGGAGATCACTGGATTGGGATTGGGCCGGTCGGGGGGCGGAGAAACGCTCAATCCGCGGACCAGCTCCACCAGTGTCCACACCAGCTTGGAGCTTCATCACATCCTATTCCTCTCGCTTGAAGAAATACTTGATCAATTGACTGGGACTCAGGAAACAACTAAGCTCGAATGTTTCTTTCTAACCGGTATATATTTATATTTACCGAGCTCGGTATGCCACCTGCTGGAGAACCCTATCTAGAACACCAGCAGGTCCAGGTGGCAGATCTACTGCTCTCCAGCTAATATATCCGTCTGGCCGGATCAGGGACGCCCCCGTGGCAGAAACCCCCATCATGCGCTGAAAGACCTCCCCTTCCTCCAGCTGGACTAATGTGACTGGGACCGACGACCGTGAATTTACTTCTTTCACAGCCTCCGCCCACTGCGGACATGAGGTAAGCAATGTCCACCACCTCCCGTCCACGATTTCCAGCACGGAAACGGCGGTCCCCTGCCACACCGTGTGAAAATATGGCACACGCGTTCCTGGATGTCCAACCCACTCGTCCGGCCTTTTTGCTACCGGCGGTCCGTCCCAATCTTCGACCCCAATGAACCCCGGAGACACATACAGCTCCCCAAATTCCACAGCGTCGTCATCCAGCTGCTCTACCGCTGCTTGGCCCTCCGCCCGTTGCATGCGATAGTCTGCCCTGGCGAAGATCTGGTCATGCCTCAACTGTGCCACTGGCCGTCTTTCCATCTCATACGTGTCCAGGATCTCCTCCTTTGATTCTCCGCGTAAGACTGCTCCAATCTTCCATGCCAGGTTCTCCACGTCATGGATCCCGGTGTTTGCAGCATACCCTCCACGGTTCGGCGGGAGAGCATGCGCTGCATCGCCCACCAGAAACACCTTTCTTCCAGCTCGAAACTTCTCGGCCACGAGCGCCTCCAAATGCCATCGTCCCGTGGTAATAATCTCAACTGGAATATCCTCTTTTCCGATTGCAGCCCGGACGTCCGCCAGTAGCGCAGCCTTATCCCTTTCCTTGTCATCATGGAAAATCAGCACCCAACGCCCATCCATATATGTTGTCATGAAAGCCTTGAGATTCCTCTCCGGCTTATCGATAGTGAACTGATGGACGCCCTGTAGGAGTTCCTCAAACTCTGCGCGAAACAACACGCTCCGCATTGTCTGCATATGTCCTCGTCCGTGGCGTTCGATTTGAAATTGCTCTCGGATACGACTCCGATTCCCATCCGCGGCAAGCAAATAAGATCCCCGAATCACCTCATCGATCCCGTCCGGATTGCTCACGGTCACCAGAACTCCTGCTTCATCTTCCTGGACATCCTTCACTGTATGCCTCCGTCGAATATCCACGCCCCTCGCCCGCGCTGTATGTTCCATAATCTTTTCTAGCTGATCCTGTGGTATCCCCGCGCCGCGGGTATGCGAGAACTCTTTTTTCACCTCCGCTAGCTTGTCTTGCTTCTCATCCGACCAAGAGGTGCTCTCGAACCACTCTCCGGCGAGACTCGAGACTCTCGCGCGAAAGAGCCAAAAGTTTTCCGGGAATTCCGGCAGTTGGTTCGCTATTCCGAGATATCTGTAGATTTCGACTGTGCGCGACGTGAATTTAAGAGCGCGGGGATGGTCGGAAATTGCGGCGTGACGCTCCAACACAATGGTAGGTATATTTCTGTAGGCGAGGCAGAGGGCTGCGGAAAGGCCGACGAGGCTTGCGCCGACCACTATCACTGGTGGCTGTGAAGGGATCATTTTCTTTTCCCTTTTTACTATTCTTTTTCGACTTGTAGTAAGGTAATGGGTAGGTGAGTCCTGAGTAGAATTGGGAGGTTTTTGTTGGAAGCGAAGGGGTTTGAAGCCCCGGCATTCTTCGCCCACGTTCAGGCAGTGATACTACATTGATCGTGCATACTTCCGAAAACGGAAATAATGAGCTTCGGGAATAATTAATCAGGCCTTGGTCGGTAGACTGATCTAAGCTCCAGGCGAAAGGACCGTGGATCGGAAGAGTCCTATTACCTAGTAATGAGGAACCTGTAGCTCTTCCTGAGTTCCATCCTGGGTTGTTCGATGCCTGAGGAACAGCGCATCACATCCCCAACTCCCTCTCCTCCTCTCCTCTCAATTCTTCCATCATCATCCCCCTCCTCGTCGCATGTGATCATTTATTTATCCCACTTTTGAGCTGGATAATTCTCTAATCCACGCTTCATTCTAGATGCCCCTCCTGCGTAATGCCTCTCGAACGGTCTCGACCATGGCCACGGCCGGAGATGCTTGGGTGGTCATCGCCATCGAGAGCGACAAAGGGCAATACTTAAGCTTTGACCCGGATCGATTTTCCGGTGACCATTGGGCTCGCCCAGACGTATCCAACCGTGGATCGCAGGTCGAGGAGTGACAGCTTTCCGAAAGGGGCCTTAAGCTTTCTTTGTTCAGCGTCGACCTGTCCGTGCGTTTTACGCCGAGTCACACTCTCAAGGGTCAAAGGAGCATGGTACTCTCCCCCCTACCTCAGCTACTGGTTCGACAATTCGAGAATGCCGCCGCCTCCCATTTTCGTGGCGCTTCTGTTACTTCCTTCGGCTTTGACTTCCTTTAGTGCGACGAAAGTGTGGGAATCGGGTTTCTTGGGAACAATTCCCAATTTGAAGCATGAATGAATTGATTCTCAAATCTTCCAGTGTTTTGTCATATCAATGCCATTACTTTTCGGCCTTGGTCAGGGTCAGGGTCGGAGGTCACTTCGGTGCGCCTCAATTTGAAGAGAGAATATCCAGAAAAGAAGGTTCAGGATGTGATGAGAGAGCTCCCTGGACACCAATGGTCTCTCTCGCTTCGATAGGGGACCGGCTAGGTAGTCAAGGTACTTTAGGGATTCTTTGTTAAAGTGCTTGGCAACGATCCACTCACTCGTTCGCCAAATTTGGGCCGCTCGCATCCCAATTCCCTTATATGGGCGATAAATGCCTGCAGATTACACCTGTTGCTCCTTAAACCTGCTCGTCTGTTCAACCACACATGCAAGCCACAACTCTTGTCTTCGATCAGCCTGGGTGACCATGGCTGATACTACGGAGGTTGGCGTCTCTTGTGAAGTCACGCTGGTGATCGTGGCTTTCCTATCCATAGCCGCATATAACATGCTCGAGCTCACTTTTTGGATCTTTGACTTTTTCAAACGTCGCGCTGGTCTCTACTTCTGGAGTCTGCTCGTAGCCACCTTGGGACTTTCCCTCTATATAGTTTTCAACATCCTTCGGGATTTTCGCCTGACATCCTTCCTTTTCGCGAGCATCGGCATGGCTACAGGCTATATCTTGCTATCAACTGGTCAAATCCTAGTCCTCTACTCCCGTCTTCACCTCATAACCAATGGCCGCATTCTCCGCTTCGTCCTGACTATGATCATCGGTTCTTCTGTCACTTTCCTCACGCCCTTCTTCGTTCTATGGGTAGGGGACTCCGCCGGAGACAAGAACTTCACCCATCCCGAACGGATCTACGAACGGCTATTCATCGTGGGATTCTGCGTTCGGGAGTTCTTCGTCTGCGGGATCTACATCTACGAGGCCGCTCGCCACCTGAAATCCATCCTACTGGCCAAAGGCCGCGAGGGCCGAAGAGTCGTCATCCATCTCATCCTCGTCAACGCCGTCGTAATCTCCCTCGACTCCTCTCTCCTCGTCCTAGAGTTTATCAACCACCGAGAGCTCAAATTCAGCTACGGCGCAATTACCCACAGCGTGAAGCTGAAGATGGAATTCGGGATCCTGAACAAGCTTATCGGGTTGGTCAATAGCCCTATGGATTTCTATGAGCATGGCTCCGGGAATATCCTCGGTGACCATAATCACTCCGGTGCGCATGACTCTAATAGCAGCGGAGGGGAGAAACCGCGGTGGGGACCGAGTGATCCTGCGCGTACCGGCTCAGAGGGGAGTCACGACCCCTTCGGGAATAATAGCATCCATTGCACCCCTCCCGGTCGTGTCGTGTCCTGGGATCATGTCATTCATGGCAGTGCGGATCCGGATTCTATATTATCCGCGCTGGATGCTAGAGTCTAGGGGGTATATATAGATTGGAAATTCAATAGACTGACACTAGACCTTCTAACGGATCAAATAATGAATGACACCTCGTAATTAGCCCCATGCCCTCCCGGGAAGAACCTACCCTCGGTCATATGCCCCTCCCGTTCACTTTCAATCAAACCACATATCCTCCCCACCAGATATACACGGCCTGACAAGGCAGGATCAAAGAGAACCACCAGCCCAACATGTAATCACTCCTAACCTAAACCCTCCAGTCTAGATACCCCAAACTCCCAGCGGATCCGGCCCCCCAGAGCTCACCCTTATCTGCTGCAGTTTCTTCACGCGTTTGACAAGGGTCCCAACGCAGATAGGTCCAACTAGTGTACATAACGAGATAGCCCAGATAATAATAAGATATATCTCCGATGGGCCCGGGGACGGACTATCGGAGAAGATTCCCCTCGACTCCGCCAACGACGCGATGAGATATCCCACCTCGCCACGCGCAACCATAGCCAGACCCAGGATGGAAGCTGGGTAAAGCGATTTCGGCTTTGGGGGCTGCGAAACGGAGGGCGCGGACGGTTCGTTCTGGGTTTGGGTTTATGTTTGTGGCGAGGGAGCAGTGGTTCCGGAATCTGTTCCGGCGGTTTCGTCGTGCGTGCCTGGGTTGGAAGGTTGGGGGTTGTCACTTGGGATTTCTGCAAAACCGCCGGTTTGAGAGTTCTGGGCCGGGGTGGTGACTTGGTCTTCGTTGGATCGGGACCTGGATTTGGATTTGCGAAGACCAACACAGGATGTCGTGGAGATCTTGAGAATGCGTACTAGACCGTTCAGGTTGAGTCTCGATGAGAACCGGACGAGCCATATGCTGGTGGTCAGTTTGCCAAGGGCCATCAGGATCGCGTAGATGAAGCCGCGCCAGATAATGCTGCCCTTGAACATTTCCGTTATGGGGATAGCGAATCCAATCGACGCCTAGATTATATGAGCGAGAGTCTCCAGAAGTGCACAATGGCAATACGACTTACAAAGAACATTGGAATCAGGATTCGGGTGACCGGCTGGTGGTAGTAACGCCGGTAGATTGACATTCCTGTAATAGCCTCATGGTGTTCTTGGGGGACAACAACGGGCAGGGAGGGATGGGATGGATCATGTCTCATATCCTCTGCCGCGGATTCCTTTTTCGCTGTGGTGTCGCTTGGGGTGTCGCTCTGATTAACCTTCGCATCCGGAGTCTCTCGCGACAGGCCATCAAACCACGAAGTCATCACACCCGCAAGATATGCGGCAAAAAGACTCGAGGTTCCCGCGTAAGCTGCCCCAGCAACCAACCCGACAAGAACTGAGGTATAGGCGATGAAGGCAAAGTAAGCCGAGACGACGAACTTCGGCAACTTGTCCGTCCTGGCCAATAGGGCTTGCAAAACAGGTCTAAGACAAAACCTACACAAAAGAACCAAGCCAACCGCGAATCCGATTGAGACGAAAACCGGTCGGATGACAGTGACTGCACTAAATGAGTCGCTGCTTCCGCCGAGATTCGTGATGACCTGGACCATGACCAATCCCACCACATCATCCAACATGACAGCACTGGTTGTGACGGTGCCCAGGCGGGTGGCAATCAATTCTGTGGTCGTTAGGATGGTAAAGGTGGTTCCCAGACTCGTTGCGCTCAGAGCAGCACCGGCCGCAAACGCCTGCAAAGGCGTGGCAGAGACCAATTCCATAAGAATGAAGGATAGCCCCATAGGTGCCCCGATACCTGTAACAGCGACACTTAGTGAAAGATAAATGTTGGCCCTCAGAGAGGCGAGTGAGGTTGATAGGCCCCCCTCGTAGACGAGCATAATCAAGCCTAAGTAGCCAAGCTGTTGGATGACGGTTTCCATGTCACGGTCTAGCCATTTCGCACCAGGGGTGCCCCAGAGAATGCCGACAAAGAGCTGACCGATCAGACCGCAGTAAAACAGCTTGTCAAGACAGGTGTTGACCAGGTTCAGAGCCAGAAGTAATCCGGTTTGGTTGAGGATGGTGGCAATTGGTGGTTCGTGGTAGGCGAACGCAGCTTCGGCGCTCGCCATTTTTCTCACTGAAATGGAAATTTGGGTAGATGATATGCTCTTTTATAAATGAGATCGTAGTCTCGAGACGAAACGAAGGTAATGTCTATATTAGATGTCGTAAAAGTAGTGATGGATTGAGTGGTGGGTTGAGCGTGCTGATAACGGACTCCATCAGTGGGGTATGGAAGAGTACGAGGTGAGAAAATAAGGTAGGAGATTTGAGTTTATATCTAATTCAAGTCTGAAAGTGGTATGGAGGTACTTAGGTTGGACAAATATATACACGAAAGGCGAGAACAAGAAGCGAAGAGATGAAAGAAACACGAGAGAGAGAAAAGGAAGAAAAAGGGAAGGATCACCTGACCAGCTTGACCTAATTCGGGTAAATTCTTGAGCAAATGAGCAAATACCACGACAACAACCGACTGTCCTATATTCCTCCTCGAGGTCCGCCGTGGTCTGTCTTGTCTATAGTTTGACTGCTGACTATCAATGGCATTTGCTGCGGTCCTTCGTCTCAAAACATCGGAGCCGCACGCAGCCTTGCGTCCGTGGATCCAAAGAGTTTCCGTCTTTATCAAAGCCTTGGAAGGGCAAATCTCCGAATTTCGCTATTTCCTGGAGCCAGGTCAGACTAGGTATCAATGATCTTTGATTGTCGCTGTGGGTGTTTTTGTAGTAAATCCCGTCGACTTGGACTCGGCGCGATTCGTGCTTGCATATATATCTGAGGAACTTCACCTGGGCAGACAAGAGAAACTCGCGCTGATGTTGGGTGCACTTCTTTTCCCCATATTTCAGCTTCAAGGGCGTGAAGGACGACAGTCAAAGATGATCAAGCATCTCCCTTTTCCCCTGCGGCGTCTGATGGCAGCGAAGCCCCAGTTGCGAAACTATGACGGTGGCAGCCGATGATGGGATAACTTCACGGTCCATGTTGTAAAGAGCCCCATCCAGCATTTCTTCCCATTCCTTGGTGTTGCCCAAGACTTGATGTATGTGTCCATGAACTTTGTGCGAAATGGAAGCTTTCTGCTCAGGCTTGACTTTTCCTCCGCACAGGCGAAACTGATCGGGAGTGGATGAATATAAGCCCCATTCCGCACACTTGCAAGGTCTCTGAGGAAGCCTAAAAGCTTCTTTGGGGGGTCAGCGTAATATCTCAGCGAAGGTGTCTCGATCCAGACACCCTCCAGGGGTGTTGTCGGTTGATACTGGGAAAGTGCTCGACGAGGACTTGGGGCTCTTTCTCTGTTCATTCGGGACTCCTCATTGACGGCACCCAGGACAAGACTCCCTATATCGGTGATCTCAGCCGTCATTTGCTTTTCGACGAAGTCAGCGTACTGAGGTCCAAGACCTTGGAGGAAAGTGGCTGTGACAAAGTCTCTCGGCAGGGCGACGCCCGCATCTGTGAACTTGGAGCTGAGATTTCCCACTGCAACGGCGTAATCAGTCACCCTATTATAGTCCGCCAGGCGCATTGATTTTTGCTTGAAGAAGAGCGCCCGGAGGTTGAAACTGCGGTCATTTCTGCTCAGCACTTTGGGGTTCTCCTCTAGACACCCCTCAATGCTGCTGTGGATCGGGATTACCTCGTCTTCTTGTGACTGCTCGGAAATATACCCGTCGTCTGACGATGACTTCCTTTTCACCAGGGGCAGCATGCAGAGCGGGGTTCTTCATCAACTCCTCCACAGTGTATCCAAAGAGATCGAGTCCGTTGGTTGGAGGTGGCATGTCGAGCACAACATCCTCTGGATCCACAGGAATCTCACAGTGATGCATTTTCGGTGGGGTGTAGTTGCGATCATCGTCCTCGTACTTACTCGAAACAAACCTTGGGCCATGCTGACTCCAACTCTCGACGAAGCAGGGAAATCTGTCTGCATCGACCCAGCACCACCCTTTAGCTGGATAGATGCGAGACCGCAGCCGACGTGCCCATCCTTCTTTCTCAATATTGTTCATCATTTAGATCACTCGGGGGTTGAGGAGAGATTGAATGGAGATATACAAGCATGCAGACTCTGGCACCAATTAAAAGGGATTCGGGCTAAGTGTTTACAGGGAGCGAAGAGGGTAAGCACCAATGAGAAGATATCACCAGTTTATGTGGCAGCTGTTGTACATCGGAAAATGATATACTTCAAATCGTTAAAATACCAAGTCTGGAAAGACTTCGAGTACCAAGAATACATGATAAAGTATTACTAGCACTGACTACTGAAAATAAAGCTGTAGTTAAATTGAAAATACGCCCTGAATGAAATGTTGACCATGAAAACTATCTGATTTGTCGATCAATTAGCCTGGTTTCATCAACACGTTAACAATCGCGTCGCGAGAAACACGATTCACGCGCTTCTACGCCGATAATTAACCGTCCCAAGCTCGTTGAAGTCGAATATATTTGACCCATCATCCTGTACTCTCTTCTCGTTTCTGCCCCGGTGGATGCGTCCTCAGTGATCTAGAACTGTTGAGTGGGGACACACATTCGACACGGGACTCCGACCTTATCAAGTCACTTGCGAATCTCCTGGAGCTCCTTCTCCACACATCTGGCCTCACTATGGAAAGAGAGCCAACATCAAAATGGGACTGCAAATCGTTGCTGAGGCGTGGAATTTGATCGCGAACCGAGCCTATTGGTCTTGGATTACCCTGGCCGTTATCCTGGTGGCCGTGGTTAAACGAAAGTGCCTATCACCCATCAGCGATTCCTGGTCCTTTTGTTGCCTCGTTCACGACTTTGTGGCAGGTGTATCAACTGTGGAGAGGTCATATGGAGGAGGAAATCAACAAGCTGCATAAAAAACATGGTGTGTCCGGCTAGACCAAGTTGACCTGTTGCTGGTCCAACTGCTATAGGTCATCTTTCTATCCTTCTTTTTTTTATTCTCTCTTTTTGCCCCTTCCTTGCTAGTCTTGGTATGCAAAACATTCTCTCCTCAAATTTGATGATAACAAGCGAACTTTGATAGGGTATTTTGTTCGAATCAGGGAAAATGAGGTTAGCGTCTCGCATCCAGATGCTATCAGGCAGCTTTTACACGCAAATATCCACAAGGTAATTGAATCCAATTCCTCCCCAGAGAAGCACAACCCGGCTCTTTGCAAATCGTGGGCGTCTCTCTGACTGCTTTACCTCATGTAGGGCCCTTGGTATGCGATATCCAGTTTGCCCGATCACCGGTACGTGAATCAAATGTCGGAATTGGACCCTCATCGCCATATCCAAAAGGCTCGCAATTTCCAGTCCGGATATGCGCTGTCAAACATCATCAAGTCCAAGTCCTACGTAGACTCTCTGCTCCAGCTCCTAGAGACCCACCTCGATGAGCTTAGTGAGTCCGGCGCCCCCGTAGAGTTTGAAAAATGGTTCAGCTTCTTTGCTTTTGATGTCGTGGGAGAAGCCACATTCCCTAAGTCCTTTGGCTTCCCGGAGATGGGGACAGATGTCCGGGACGCGATCGCGAACATGAACGCGCTCGCGCTCTACATCGCGGCCATGGGTCACTATACCTGGTTCCACAACCTCACGCTGGGAAACCCAATGTTGAGTCGACTGGGCATCCAGCCTTCCTCGCGTGTCTTCGGCACCTGTCTCGCGGCTATCGATATCCGCAAGAACAACCCGGACTCCCGGAATGATATGATGGAACGCTGGCTCAACACGCGGGCCAATTATCCTGACCGGATGGCAGAGAACGAGGTGTTTGCAGCCGCCGTCTCTAATCTGGGTGCTGGCGCCGACACAGTTAGCGCAACGATGTATGGTTTGATTTACAGTCTGATACGCAACCCGAAGCACCTACAGCGAGTGCGGGAGGAGATTGATGCAGCCCAGGCCCCGGGGGAGCTGTCCAACCCCGTCCAATACGCCTAGGCACAGAAGCTGCCGTTTCTTCAGTCTTGTGTATGATTTCCAGCCATGACCTATCAGTGACTTCGGATTTCAATACTAACGTAATATTTGTACAGATCAAGGAAGCATACCGCTTCCATTTCGCCGTGGCCTTAGGGCTTCCACGGGGGAATTACAATTGCTGGAAGACATTTCCCCAAAGGAGTCAGTTCACATCAACTAATTCTTACCTGCTTGTGAAAACAGCGTTACATAATGTGGTTGTGATCGTAGGTGATTATCAGTATAAACCCATGGGTCGTCCACCGCAACCCTGCTCTATTCGGAGAGGACTGCAACTCATTCAACCCTGAACGCTGGCTCGATAAGGAACGCACCTCGAAAATGGAACCATTCTTGGTCAATGCGAGTATTTAATCTCTCTAACATAATGCAGAAACCCTGCTAACCATATATCACATCCAGTAGGCCGCAGGCTATAATCTATGTCCCGGCCGCAATCTTGCCCACTTTGAAATTTCCACAGTCAGCGCCACACTCCTTCGCAATTATGACATCGAACAGATCAATCTGACAAAGGAGTGGACTTTTGAGAATCACTTTCCATGGGTCCCGCATGGGTGGCCCTGTAAAATCCGGAAACACTCCAGTGCCCGATTTATTCTTTCGAGCTGTGCACCAGGTGTTTGGAATCAGGTATAGTTTCAAGGGGCCTCCGTGTAGTTTTTACAGTAGCCAGATAGAACAAGAATCAAATTCGTCTACATGGAATTTTTCTAGTCAAATTAATTCTTCATGACGAGAATCTCTTCGGTTGACTGCTTCATGTGACAGCTGCACGTGAGGGACTTCCCAACTTAACTCGACAACTTCCACAATGATTTCCAGTTTCTTCACTCTCCTCAATTCTCGTCATCAGGCACTTCCCTGTAACACGCCACGCAATTGCATCGTCCACGCTAAAGATACCAATCATGACAAACTTGAGATGTGCACTGCCGCCCATGAGCACCCCACAACCATGCAATTCCCGAACCACAAAGCTCGTATCCCCCCCCTCCTCTTCCTCCTCGTACTGTGACCTAACTGCGTTCTGCATCCAACTAGACAAGCGAGGCTGAGCGGTTGGCTGAGCCGCCATCGCTGTGGTGGCTTGCTGCATGGAAGGATGAATCCCTAGGCCATCGACAACAGCCTTTGCCTATCCGGGGATAGCTGATGTAATTATCCCTGTGGGTTGGGCGCGTGTGTCCCCTCCATGCGAAGGAGGGGTCCTTTATCAGCAGTCTCGCGGACAGCAATCAGTCGAGATCCGATCTGAGCTTTCCCCTCTCAGCCTTTTTGCTTTCCCCTCCCTTCCACGAAGTCCAGCAGTCTACCCGTTTTACGCTTTTCTTGTGAAAATGGAAACGGAACGGCCCCTTCCAGACACCATTAACATCACGAGCCGGGCTGAAGAGGAGGCATTAGCTCGGATTCTCCGACGGACAGCGTCTCTAGTATGTTACACAACTATATCGGTTTTATAACACTGCTAATACGAATAATGGAACTGTTCAGCCAGCAATCAAAGCTTCCTTCGGGCCACATAGACGACGTGGAAGCCATGGTAATCATGACCAATCCAACAAATTGGTACCAATGCTAATTTTGTAGACGAGGAAAGCATCCTGCCCTTCACCTTCAAAATCAATGTGAAGGAGACACTAGAAAGGCTCCTGGAACAGGAGGATACCGACAATGACGTCCAGATCACGGCCCAAGACAGGGGGCCAAAGGTTTGCCCACTCCACTGCCCTCCTCTTTACGATTTAATTATACTCAATGCTCACTTGTGCAGGTAATGGCCCTTGGCACAACCAATTCAGATTCAACGAGAACCCGCCAACTCCGCGGAACGTACCAGCTTGCCAACTTGTTAGAGACCCTCTACCTGATCAAGGAGAAACGTGGGCTGGAATTCGTGTCATGGAGCGACATGACGGAAAACCCAGTTGATCGGGTTGATCGTAAGATCCGCGAACAATACTGGGATAATCTCACTCGCAGACTCGATGGGTCGCTGATCCATATCGCGGCGGTGGACCCCAAGGACTGGAACGCGACCCCAGCTCCACGCATCTATATCCCTCCAGGACAGCCAAAGCAGTTCGAGTACTACTCTCGAGTCGCAAAGGAGCGACCCGAGTTGAATCTGGAGGTTGTGTATCTCCCCGGTGGAGAGATCACCAAAGAGTTCGAGTACAGCCTGCGAGACAAACCAGGGATTCTCGCGCTGGAGATGGAATACCCCAATGGGGCCAAGGATGGGGATGTGATGTCGATGCGCGGTCTTGAGTTCATCGTTCCTGGTGGCCGCTTCAACGAATGCTACTACTGGGATAGCTACTTTATTGCCCTTGGGCTTCTTGAAATCGGGCGCACCGAGACAGTCAAGCACATTATCCGGAACTTCATCTTCCAGATTCAGCACTATGGAAAGGTGCTCAATGCCAATCGAACGTACTATCTTACTCGATCACAGCCCCCCTTCCTCACAGACCTTGCCATCCGGCTCTACAAAGCGACGAAAGCGGAAGAAGGCGCTGTAGACTTCCTACGGACAGCCATCTTGGCAGCCATCAAAGAGTATCGACAGGTCTGGACGGCAGAACCGCGGTATGATCCGGTATCTGGACTCTCACGCTTCGGACCTCCTGCACTTGGTGTCCCTCCGGAAGTTGAGGAGGGTCATTTTGACTGGCTCTTGACCCCCTACGCAGAAAAGCACAAGATAACAGTCCCCGAATTTATAACCCAGTACAACGAGGGAACAATAAAACAACCCGAACTGGACGACTTCTTCCGCCACGATCGGGCGGTGCGTGAATCTGGACATGACACATCGTGAGTTTCCATCCTACCATGTAACACCAGTGCCATTATTGACACCCACCTAGTCAGCGATTTGAATTTGGCGCTGCAAACCTTGCCACTATTGATCTCAATTGTTTGCTCTACAAGTACGAAACCGATATCGCGTACGCCCTGGAACACGTATTCACAGATGGCCTTCCAGTCACCGGTCCTTGGACCTCACCCGGAATTCCCGAAGGTTATTTTGAGACACTGGCAGACTGGAAGCAGAGAGCGTTACTGCGCCAGGAGCGTGTAACCAAGTATCTTTGGAACGAAGAACAGGGGATGTTCTTCGACTACAACACCGAAACCCACCAACAGAGTCCATACGAATACGTCACAACCCTGTACGCCCTATGGTGTGGGATCGCCACGCCAGCTCAGGCCGCCGCTCTCGTCTCCAAGACCCTCCCCAAGTTTGAGTGCGTGGGGGGCCTCAGCTGCTGCACCGAAAGGTCGCGCGGTCCGGTGACCTCCGTCCGCGTCCAGCGGCAGTGGGATTACCCGTTTGGATGGGCACCGCATCAAATGCTCGCATGGGATGGACTGAAACGGTACGGATACATTGAGGAGATGGAGAGGTTGGCCTACCGCTGGCTCCAGATCATCACGCAGGTAGCTACGGATTACAACGCGGCAATCACGGAGAAGTACGATGTGACGCAGTTGGAGAATCCCGGGCGTGCCGATTCGGAGTACGGAAACCAGGGACTAGCATTTAAGGGGGCGAATTTAGAAGGGTAAGTCAGAAACCATTCTGCGTGTGGTGATTGATACTAATGGGTCTATAGGTTCGGTTGGACCAACGCTAGCTTTTCGTATGGGTTGAATCTGCTAAGACACAATCGGGTTATGATCAATGGATTGAATCTACGTGTTCCGTATGACCAGCTGAACTTGAAGAAATGATATCTCTACTAGATGGGTGAACATTGGGTGAGATATGCTATTTAACGACCATAATGATCAATGAATGATATACCGGAAACCCTGGCTGTAGTCTCTTGATGAACATCTGTTGTCCTCAATGGTATAGAAGGGGCCTAAGCCTGATATATATTCTTCCAGATTACTGGCAAGAAGGCTTTTCAAAAGCACAGAGATATTGGGTTGTTAGATCGAAATCATATATTTATTATTCAAGGTATAAAATTCAATCACCCCGTACAACTGGCCCCATCATTAATGCCTCCACTAAAGTTCCCTCCTTTTTCACCCCCTCTCCAGGTTGCAATACAAGTAGCGCATTCGCACTCGCCAAGCTACCCACCCTGGAGCTCCGCTGTCCGGTCCCTTCTACACCTGTACTCGAGGCGTACAGCCGGCCGTCCGTGGGAGAGGCACTGACGATCGCCCGGTGGTACTCGGTGCGCTTTGGATCCAGTGGGAAGGGATGGGCGAGCACAGCAGCCACAAGAGGCAATCCCAGGGTTGGGGAAATCCCTAGACTAGCCTGCTTTTCGCCCAAACCCATCCACTTGTGAAGAGATGGCAGCACGAACAGATTGAGTGTCACGAGAGCGGAGGCAGGATTTCCGGGGAGAGAGAAGATTAGTTTGGAGCTACGTTCCTGTTGTGTGGATTCTGTAGACGAGGTGGGTTTGAATGGGACCGTAGCGAATGTGGTCGGTTTGCCTGGTTTCATTGAGACGCGACCAAAGTGAATTGTTCCGCCGAGAGAGCGCTCAATGGTTGGCTTGAGTAGATCAAGCTCGCCCATGGAAACTCCGCCGGTGGTGATGATCACATCGACGCTTGTGCTGGCATTGCCAACACCACGGAGGGCATCTCTTAGACTTTGCTCGAGCTGACCAACAGGCGTGTCACGGGCGATACCCAGATCAACTGTAGGTATACCCCATGATGCCAAACACGAGAGAATAGACGGCCGGTTGGAATCTCGAATCTGCCCCCCTTGGAGCTTTCGCGGATCATCATGCTCGACGAGCTCGTCGCCTGTGCTCAGCACGCCTACCGTGGGTTTCTTAAATATTCTGACTGTTTTCGTGCCCGTCGCGGCCAGGAGTCCGATTTCGCCTCCAACAGAGGTTATTAGATCTCCCCGTCGAAGGATCTTCGATCCCAGTGCAACGTCACTGCCTGGTTGGCGTACATTCTCGTTTGGCCTGATATCTCCTGTCAGGATCTCGATGGTGGCTTCCTCTTTGCCGTCTGGAGTGGATGAGGCAAGCAGTGTATCCTCAACCATAACCACAGCATTGGCACCTGGGGGAAGTGGAGCCCCTGTGGTAATTCTCGCAATATTTCCGGGCTCGAGAGCTGGCAGAACTCCTCCTTCATTGGCGTGAGTGATAGAGGCTACCGGGAAGATTCCTTTGGTGCTGGGCCCATCTGGAGACTCAGGGGCTATTACCGCATATCCATCAACAATGCTGGCTAGATACGCGGGTACAGCCTCTCCAGCATAGACATCTTCAGCAATCACAGACCCAACTAGAGACGTATTTACAGGAACTTCGATGACCTCGGGGTTGGGAGTTTGTGTGATGATTAGCTTAAGAGCTTCTTCCACTGAAAGCATGGGGTATGGCGACTCGCGGTATCGTCTATTTGCGCCTGCATTAGGATCATTGGACCTTAGTCGTTCTGAGGGAGTTGTGTGCGCTCTTGGGACCGCATGACCGTGACCGCCGTGATGATGGTAGTGGTGATGATGGTGATGGTCAGACCCAGTCTCAGATGTAATAGCGGCGGACGGCCCAGCAGAAACACCTGCTTCAGTCTCTAGCCTCTTCACTCCCCCGGCATGAAGGGATCGCGAGTCTGCCCCTGCGGTTTGCAGGCATGCATGTGGCAGTAGCTTGATGATGGCTTCGAGGTTCTCCTTGGCACCCTTAGGAGAGCCCGGTACTGTGACGATGAGTGATTTATTCCGAGTGCCGGCAACAGGTCTTGACATCATTGCAAAGGGGGTGATCTTTAAGGACGCAGCAAGCATGCCATGGACCAGACCTGGGGCATGACGGTGGATCAAAGGCGACACAGCCTGGACGCTTTAGCATTTGAACATTCCAGTACAACTGAGTGAGATGCAAACCAACCTCGGGAGTATTGTCCTTAGTGGCAAAGCCTGTACCACCACTGATTAAGATGAAATTGACCCAATTGGGCCCATCCGTCCAGTCACAGATGGCATGTTGGATCTGAAGCACATTGTCGGGGACTATCCTGGTGATTGGTGGGGCCCAGTTGGTCTGCTGCCCCTCACTGGAAAACACTTCCGTTAAGGTGTCGATGACTCGATCAGTCGAGGGATCCTGGGATGCTGTATCTGAGACAACAAGAATAGCAGCTTTCAACGGTGATCCAGCCATATTGAGGAGTGGATTTGGCAATGGAGATAAAAGTGGGAAAAAGAGGGAGGGGAAATCCAGAGGAGCTTTATCATTGTTCCTCCGAGGAGATAGCATGTGTTTGTCTTGTTTGCATCACATCAACTGGTCTGAAGTATACCATCCTCTCCACGATGTACTTTTAGTCTCTTCATTTGAAGTTGATACCGAGTGCAATTCTTTGGGTTTTCTCAAAATAGTGTATTTCCATACGAAGCAGTATCTTCACCTTTCTAGGTAGAGATGCAGCCAAATTGAACAGAAGGGGTTGTGGTGAAATCGATCGAACTCCTTACTACAGATCATAGACAAACAGAAATTCAATTCACTTTCTTGATCTTTTATATTGTCCAATAATGATCAGAATCATTTCTTGATATGATCCCAAGCAAAACTGTATCTCCCTGGCGTGGGATAGCTTCTCGTTAAGGTTTTGGCTAGGAACGAAGGAAATGCTGCTTCGATCTACTCGTACCACTGGTGAGCTTAGCTATCACTAACTACAGTATTAAGTTCTTAGGTACAATCGCATGCCATTTGGACCCTTCACCTCCTTCAATGGACCCAGAGCGAAGTACCTAGGTAGGATCTGTGCCTCGAGCTGCGCTGCCTGATCTCAAGTCATGGCGTGTAGTCCAAATACCACATTGACAGCTTTGAAATTTATACTCAATCAATAGCCAATAAGAGGCTAAATATTGACGGACTAGGTCGAGGTTGACAGATTTCATTGGCTCTAAATTTACCTCAATCCCGTAACATTCTGGTAACTCTAAACTGTCGCCGCAAGTCAACTCCACTGAAAACAGCGATATGATGTCGCTGTCCCTTGCTCGAAGAAGTCAGCTGAGTGCTTTCATTTTGAACGAATTGATCTTGCTGCCTGATTTGTGGTTTAGATAACAAGCAAAGAAAAGAGAAAACATCCTTATATCCCACTCCTGACCCAGGATTGGGGAACGGTTGCCTTTCCAACGATGGGCCTGATTGGAGATCGGGGTGTTCAGCTGGGATAGTCCCAGTCGGAGTATTTTCGACTCCGGTGGGATTTAATCGCCATTTCATGTTCTATCTCGTTCGATCGGTTTTCTGTAGAGGGGTTAATCAGTACCTCAGATCCCCTCATTTTGTTCCCAGTAGCTTCCTGTCTATTTAGGCCGCTTTAGGGGGGAAGAACGGGGGAGTCGGTATTTCGGATACGGGATGTGGACCCCGGAGTCTCTGTCATTCTTATCCTGGTTGGGAATAATGAAAACAGGCATCATCATCGATCAGCTGTTCGTTGTCAAATCCTTGATTAACTAGCACACAAGCAGTTAGGCGCGGTGGGAAACACAGGTGGCTAATGCAGTCTTCCTTTTTTTGCCAGGTTCAGACATTGTTCTTTTTTGGGGCAGAGCTGAAATGGTTCCAGGCTGAACAATCCTTGAGTCTGCTCCAGGAAAGAAGAATCAACCCGAAGAGTACATTTGATCATGGAGGGTGAATCTGGAGTTCCAACCCCCCTGAGTAATGCAAATTGAGCCTCATGTCATTGGCTCCGGACTCGAGCAAGTGGAATAATTGAAAATTACCCCAAGCAAACTACCAGTAAACCTACTAGTACGGAGTACATGGTTAATTAAGTTCAAAGTTCTAACTTCTAAGCAGCAATTAGCGCGTATTAAGATTACCAATACATACGTCAACCTCTCCAGGGTGTATTATTATTTTCCACCTCCTTGGGTCTTTGTCTTCCAAGTTCCAAGTTCCAAGTTCTCCTTTGCTTCTTCTGCTCGTCTTTCTCTCTGCCACCATCCCGATCCTTCAATTTCTTCCTTCTCTTTCTCTCGATTGATCTCCGTCTCCCGATCAGGTCAAATTCTGACATCCTCAATCCCATTGCCTCTCGTTCCTGCTCCTCCCATTCGCTCCATCCATCCTTGATTCCTCTCAGTTGACAGCTGTCCCACCATGTATCCTGTTGCACCACACTAATTCATAATATAATCAATCCCTCTCCCCGAGTCCTTGCTGTTCTGTCGCACACAGTTTTCGACTTAGTGCCTGCGACATTTTATCTGTCCCATCCCCCCTTACGGTACTGCCTCCCAACCCGGCCATTCAAATCCCTGCGATTGTCCATATCAGCGAAAGGTTTCGATCGAAGGTCACTCTGCAGCAGCAATGTCCCACCTTGTACCCGAACTCCCTCTCCGTTCAGCCCGACCAGCTGCCCCCATAATTGTGAGCGACGACCAGGAGAGTTCAGACGCTTCTACTACCACTTCTCCTTCTACAACTGCCAGCTCCAGGAGCTTTCCCACCAAGCCCATCGCCGCCAATTCCACCAAGAAAGCCATGCAACGCAAAGCTTCCTCCCCCATGGCACCCGCCTTCATGGTGTCTGCCCCGGGAAAAGTGATTGTCTACGGAGAACATGCCGTCGTACACGGCAAGGCTGCAATGGCCGCTGCAATTTCCCTCCGGTCCTACCTGCTCGTCACAACCCTCACCAAGTCGCAGCGCACAATCACCTTGAATTTCAGGGATACCGGTTTGGATCATACCTGGAACATTGACGACTTGCCCTGGGACATCTTCCACCACCCTTCGAAAAAGAAGTACTATTATGATCTTGTCACGTCTCTCGATCCTGAGCTATATGAGGCCCTGCAACCCCATGTGGAAGATATTTCTCCCGATACCCCGGAGGAAATGCGAAAGATTCACAAACGGTCCGCCAGCGCGTTCCTGTACCTGTTCTGTTCCCTTGGTTCCCCGCAAAGCGCCGGAGCGATCTACACCCTTCGATCTACCATCCCAATTGGAGCAGGTCTTGGAAGTAGTGCCAGTGTCTGCGTCTGTATGAGCTCTGCACTACTTCTACAGATCCGGACCCTAGCCGGCCCACATCCCGATCAACCTCCAAACGAGGCCGAAGTACAAATCGAGCGTATCAACCGTTGGGCCTTTGTCGGAGAGATGTGCATTCACGGAAACCCCAGTGGTGTGGACAACACGGTCGCCGCAGGCGGAAAGGCCGTGATTTTCAGACGGGGTGACTATTCGAAACCCCCATCTGTTGTCTCGCTCCCAACATTCCCCGAATTGCCCCTCCTGCTTGTCGACACCCGCCAAGCGCGTTCCACTGCAGTCGAAGTTGCCAAGGTTGGGAAATTAAAGGACGAATACCCCGTGGTGACGGAGTCCATTCTCGACGCCATCGACAGCGTCACTAATTCCGCGGAAGAGGCCATCCGATCACTTGGAGCTGACGGGCTCTCAGAATCAAGTATCCAGCAACTGGGAACCCTTATCCGAATCAACCACGGATTCCTAGTTTCTCTTGGAGTCTCCCATCCTCGACTGGAACGAATTCGCGAGCTCGTGGACTACGCCGACATTGGCTGGACTAAGCTGACCGGTGCTGGTGGTGGCGGTTGTGCAATCACTTTATTGCGTCCCGATATCAAAGCAACGTCTTTTCGAAAGTTATACGCGCAGCTTGAGGAAGAAAATTTCGGAATCTATCAGACTACTCTAGGGGGCGATGGAGTCGGTGTCCTCTGGCCTGCTGTCCTCCGCAATGGAAGCGATGAAGAGGGTGGCGAGGAGATTGATCAGCAGAAGTTTGAAAATGCCGTTGGTACAGACGGCATTGAACGTCTCGTTGGCGTTGGAGTCCAAGAAAAACGAGAGGGTTGGAAGTTCTGGAAACGAGCCACTTCCTAAGCCTGATCCTTCATCGGCTAAATGAATACGAAAACGCCCCTCTCTCGTCTCTTGTCTCTCGAATAAGTCATTGCGGCTGTCTCCAACCTTCCCACCTCATGAGCTCCTAAGAAAGTGGACTTGCGCCCTGCACTGTTTTCGACTGTCTCACGATTTTCTTTTTTCTTTTTATCCTCTTCAATTCCCTTCCGATGACTTCCCCTTGTATAAAGAGAATGGGGTCTTGGCATATTATGCATTTAATCAGCGTTCTTATCATTTCCTTGTCGTCGCGGTTGGGCCATATATCCGTTTACTCCATTCTCTGTATTATAATTTCGACCTGCTTAACAATGGCAACGCCTCTACATGGGAGGGTCTTGACATTGTAGCTCCTCTCCTTTTTTTTTCTTCCGTTACATTCAGTTTCATTCGATTTGTTCTTATTTTTTATTTATTATTATTATTATTATTTTTAAATCTTGCATGCTGGGCAAGGGGTTATCTGAATTTAGTGTTCTATTATGGGTGGGATGGGGTTATGTTGCATCGATTGGGTCTGAAGGAGCTCGGATACTGCCCAGGTGGGCGGATTCGAGCGGGGTTTTGCATTTTAGCATTTTTAATACTTACATCAACTGCCGAAAAAAAAAAAAGAAAAAGATTAAACATTCATTCCAAATGATACGCACATGCGTAATTAATTTATCACGGCTTCTGTGAGGTTCATATCATATCGAAAAAAATACAGTTAGAAAAGGTCATTCATGGCAGCAGTTCAATCCGCTCGGGTATCATTCGCATCCGGAATCATTATCTACAAAGAGATTTATATATAAGTAAGGCATAATAAGGTGAAAACTCATCCCATCGTCGTCTCCCAGCCATTTTCAATCATCACATCCATCCAGTACACCTCCGAATCACCTGCGTCCATGCGGCGCCAGACCTCGTGAACGATTTGCAGACAGACGCTAATCGGTTTGGGAGGGAGGACATGCAGGAATGACGTCAGTCGACCGAGAACAAACCGTCTTGTGCGTGACACTTCCAGTGCATGGGAGGAGATGCATGGTCCGTTGCTCATACTAGGATCGGACGAGACGGGTTGTGGCGGGGGAAGGCGGAGTTCGCTGCTCGATGCTACTAGGAGAAGGGGTTGTAGACATCGTGTGCGAGATTCGAGTGGGATTGTTCGTAGACGGGATAAGGTGGTGACGGCGAATTCGGTCAACCAACTGTCGTAGTAGGCTGGGTCCGGTCGGGGAGGGGTGGGATCGGCTGGGTCGGGGTTCGGTGGGAGGAACGGAGGCGGATCACAAAACCAAGGGGAGTTGTCTGTGTTGTCGATGGTAGGGTCGGAGTTGGATGGGAGGAAAGGGTCGCGGGGTGTTGCGGTGCTAGGGTTGGGGGGATGTTGAGTGGGTAATCTGCGATGGAGGAGGTCGGGAAAGGCGCGGTAGAGTTGGAGGAGGCCGGTACAGCGGTAGACCTCTGCCATGGTCAGGAGATGCCATACGGGAGTTTCGTCATCGCCTGGGGAGACGATTTCGGCTTCGGTTGGGTGAGCGAGCGAGAGGAGACGTTCCTCGAGCTGGCGGGCCTTTTCGAGGGCCTGTTGGGCCTGAGCGATGTCGACCTGCGATGTGAACCTGCGGCTGCGGATGCGTTTGCGCTCGCAGCGGACTAGTCGGCCGGCTTCTTGGACGGTGAATTGGGTATCACGGGCGATGCCGGTCCAGGGATGTGGGACGCGCTGAAGGACGAAAGACTCAGCGAGATTGGTAGGACTCGAAGGGGCCGAAAGGACGGCGGCATCATCGGCGACAAATGAGAGGAGCATCTCCCAGTAGACGAGGGCTTCTTCGAAGAATTGGTGGTTGTTGCCGCGGTTTGCCGGACCGGTGGGTTTGGGCGAAAAAGTATTGTCAAGGTGGTGTCGAAGCAGATTGAAGAAGGAAATCCCGAGATCCTTGGGGTCGTGCCAACTTGCGCTTTGACCTAACATAAGCAAGGCCAGGAGTGACTTATCATCCATGGTGGTCTCCTTGCTGATAATTTCGACGGCTTCGTTGCGCATCTGTTTACCCATTGGTCCGAATTGCGGAAAGTCGTTGACCAGGGTGGCTGCAGCCATGCTCTGCATGGTGCGACACATTGCCAATGACGACCCCCACAAACGAGAAACAGTGGTGCGAAAGGGGTTCATCTGGCTGTCATAGCTAGAGAACAGAGCTGCGACCTCTTTGAAATAATACTCGATGAGGGTCCATGATGGGTTATTCAGCGGTTGCGGGATCGAGGTGAGATCCCGTGGAGCCGGACGCTGTGGAGAGGTCGAGGTCGGCGGGTACCTGCGAACAATGGCCGATGGGGCGAAGCCAGAGAAATTGCGAGGCTCCTGTTGAAGTGTAGCAGCAGCCATGGAAAAGAAGCCTAGCGGGTCGGATCCCTGACTGTTGGGCGTTCCAAATTCCAGACCCGAGTTCTCCGGCTGGTGGGGATTAACAACTGAAGTTGCAGATGCTGGCGACGGAGGGCATAGGTCTTCTAGTTCTGGAAGTGCGCCCGACTGTTGCATGTTCCAGAGGTTGTCACATAAGGCATTGGTGTCATCCTCTTCGCTAACAACCTCCAGCCCGTCCGGGTTGGAAGAGTTGAGTTCCCCAGCATCATGGGCGGCCAAGGGAGATTGTGCCTTTGGGTCGACAAATTCTGACGAAGTATGAGTCGAAGGTTGGGATAGAGGGGCCAACTGGGAGGGTGAGCCATGCGAATTGCTGAATATGATAGTCGTACTATCGTTCGACTCCCCAGCATTAGAGGGAGGTTGATTTGTGACCCAACGAAGCGACTGGACGTAACCAGGACATTTTACACCCAGACGAGTGCATCGACTGCAAAACGGTTTTTCCTCCCCGCATTTGACCTACGGAGGTCGAATATTAGCTTTCTCTCTTATTACTCTGTTTCAGAAGGTTTCGGGATGTCACTCAAGGGGGCAGACAGACCCGTTTACTCTTGCACCTCGCACAACCGTTGCGGGATTTCTTTACTCGACGCATGATCGGTGAGCAGCAGTGGAGGGGAGAAAGTGGAAAGGTGGGAAAGCGACCAGCATGGCGAGAAGAGGAGAAAAGAGGAGTCGCGCGCTAGAGCTGATGAGGAGAAACACAGGACAGAACTTGGAAGAAGGTTTTCTAGATCGGAGATGGGAATCTCATTCAACCAGATAGATGGTGATTGGCACGATAAATGGTCGGAGGGACGGAGGTCGAGTTGAAGACAAGGCGATTTTTGGGTGGGTGCGGGGACGTCGTGGGTGCAGCCAATGGGCTAAGTGCCAGATAGAGTACGCAAGGAAATTTTGACCTATTTAGGGTTAGTGTGAAATAGGGGTCTAATATTATTATTGGATTCTATTTGATATCAATCGTCAATTCATATGGCAGGGCTAGTTGTAAAAGAATGGATGGGTCTAGACGACTTACCTGCGGGCCTTGAGATGCGGAAGAAGCAACGAGTGATGAGTTTGGTTTGAAGGTATAATATATATATCACGGGACTTTTCACGGAACTTGTCATCTATCCCATACACAATTAGCAATTATGCTGAGAAGGAAGTGTCAGAATAATCGGATTCGTTATTACTTTTTTTTTTTTTTTTTAATTTCTAATGATGCGCTCCATCTCACGAGATGCTCTGATTGTTGGTGAAAATGTACATATTGTTGCGTTACTATTGTTCTTTGATGCCTGAGGCCGCCAGATCCCCCACTTCGACTTCATCACAAAAAGCCACCAGAGAAGCTTCTCCCCTGCTCCCATCCCCATGAAATCTGTCAATTTTTGAAATAAGGAAAAAAAGCCCACAACCTCACAATGCCAGGAAAATATGACTCCGATCCAGAATGGGCCTCCATCGAGCCCATCCCCCTGAATGATGGCTCAGAATCCGGTGCCATCCCATTAGCCACCATTGCTTACAGTGATGAATATGTTGAGGCCACATCATATCTTCGCGCGGTTATGGCCGCCAGCGAAATTTCTGAAAGAGCGTTGAAGCTAACAGAGGATATCATAACCATGAACCCTGCCCATTACACTGTGTGGTAAGATTGCCGACACCACCATTTCATCTGGAATTGAACTCTGACTATCGTCCAGGATATATCGCGCCAAAATCCTTTTCGGATTGAACAAAGACCTCACCGAGGAAGTAGAGTGGCTGAATAAAGTATCATTAAAGTACCTCAAGAACTACCAAATCTGGTGCGTAGCGGTGGTCTCCCCGCATAATTGTCCAGCCTTTAACCGACTATCCTAGGCATCATCGCCAGGTCCTTATGTCCTCCCGGGAGCATTTCCCCACTCTTCCGTCCAAGGAGATGGACTTCCTCATGGAGATGTTCGCCCAGGACTCGAAGAACTACCATGTCTGGACCTACCGTCACTGGCTGGTCCGTCATTTCAGACTCTGGGACTCGCCCCGCGAGCTGCAGGATATCCAGGCTCTTCTCGCATCGGATATCCGCAACAATTCGGCGTGGAACCATCGCTACATGCTGCGCTTCGGTCCACGCGACGATGAGCCTGATGGCGGCATGTCTCACACACAGGGACTACCTTCTGAGAAGGGCAAACTGGCTGTGGTGGATGAGGACATGGTCGACGAGGAGTTGCAGTACGCCCAGAGGCAGCTTATTCGGGCCCCTGAGAACCGGAGCCCGTGGTCGTATGCCCGTGGTGTGCTCCGCGCCTCTGGCCGACCGCTCTCCGAATGGACCGACTTTGCGCGGAAGTTTGTCGTCGATAAACGCAACGATGACGGCCAGCTCGTCGATGTCGAGGTCAAGAGCAGCCACGCCATCGAGTGGCTCGCGGATGTCTATGGACAAACCGGCAACGGCCCGGTCTCGCAGGCGGGTAGCAATACAGATGAGGCAGTCCGCATGCTCACACTTCTCAAGAACAAATACGATCCTATCCGGAAGAACTACTGGGAGTATCGTATTCGGACAATCACTGGCCAGCAAGTCTCTGCTTCAGCATGATCTAGCTGCCGTATTGAATACAATCTATAGCGTTTATTTTGTGTTGGATACTACTAATTTTTTTCGGATATTTCAACAACCCCAAGTTCCTGCCTGCGGCGTCTGGTGTAAAAGAAACCCAATCATATTAATCTATTTTAGACAAAAACCATTCATCAATTAAACGCATTGGCCCGCCAGAAAGAATCATGAATCAATCCATTAATCAGTTCCCCTTTGTACCCCAACCATCCTGCAACATCTTCCTCCATTCCACTGCCGAATCGATTGTCACATTGCTTCCACCACATATAATAATCACGACTCGGCTCTGCGGCCCCAGGTCGGGCACCAGCTCTTTGAGTCGGGACTGCAACGGCGACGACGGGGCCAGCCCATCGGTCAACCCCCCTTCCGCCTCATTCTCCCCCCCAGACAATCGATCATCTCCATACCCTTCATCCATATCCCTCTTCCGCTTCCTCATAGCCTTCCGGGTTGTCCTCGCCGCACCAACCGCCGCACCAACCGCCGCCTCGACACACACACCACACGCCAACTCGACCAGGATACGTTCATCATCCACCAGACGAAGCACGCCCTTCGCCGCCTCCGCATCAGACAGCACCGTGCTATGCACCGCAACGCCCTTTGGCGGCTCCATCGTGTACCGGAACGTCCGCTCCGAGACGCGGATCGCACCAAGCGACGTCGCCTGCGAAGTAATCTTCGGCAAAGACACAAGCTCCTTCTGCGCCACGGCAGTAGCCAACGAATCTGTCCCCTTCGTCTCCACCGCAACAAGATGAATCGGCTCACGCGGCGACAGCGAGCCCTGTTCCTGGTACCGCTCAATGCCCATAACAAGTCCATTCAACAACCCACCCCCGCCAACACTACAAATCAGCGCATCAGCTGGCATCGCCCGGTCCGCATACCTCTTCTCCTCCTCGTCCCCAACAGCACCCGGCAGCTGCGCAACCAACTCATCCACCAACGTACTATTCCCCTCCCAGATGGGCTCGTTGTCAAACGGGTGCAGCGCAATCTTCACCACCCCCGGGCAATCATCCTTACTGATATCCTTCATGATAACCTCACGCATGTACTCCCCGGCCTCGGAGAACGTCTCCCCGTACTGGATGACGTCGGCCGCTCCGGCCGTGCGCAGCTTCCCCACCATCAGTGGCTTGGTCGACTGCGGCACCACGACCGTGCAGGGGTATCCGAGGCTTTTGGCGGCGCAGACGGCGGCGAGACCTGCGTTTCCGCCGGAGGAGGCGTAGAAGTGAACGGGGCGGTGGGCGTTCTCGGGCTTGATGAGGTGTGAGAGGATCTGATTGCCCATGGCGCGGGACTTGAAGGAGCCGCTGGGCTGGACGTTTTCGAGTTTGAGGAAGATTCTACATCCTGCGGCGCGGGAGAGGGCGGCGGATTCCACCAGGGGGGTTTGGATCCAGGGGGTTTGGAAGGTGGGTGAGATGCTACCCATGCTGTGTGGAAGGATGGAAAGAAAATAAAAAGGGAGAGCGTTGTCTGGATAGATAGGGTGAATGATATCTGTTGGGTCTTATAGTAGATGAGTGAGATGTGTCAATGATATTGTATGGTTGAGAGTATAGTACAAGTTCCAAGAGATAAGTGAAAGAAAAGGAAAAGAACAAAATCTGAAAATTCCAACGCAACGCCCTTCCCATTATATGACTTATACCCTGAACGAACGCCCTGGTCTTCTGATATACAATTGATAATTTGATACTCTTCTCCGATGTGCTCCAAGTTTGCCGCGGGAAACCTTACCCACCATTTTCCGCCCGATATCTATCAATAATGTAACATTAGCGTGTATCGAGGATTTTTCCCCCGCTGATAACCATGTGGATACAGCCTAGAACATCCATTGGCTGGTCGCATGACGCAAATCTTGCACGCTGGAGAAAGGCGTAGCGTGTTTATGGTCGGATTTAGACGGAACTTGGAAAGCTGGGGGGAGGGGGGCTTTATCGAAAGTAACCCCAATCGCCGCGCGAAAAGACTTTGCGAGTCTTAATTACGATGCGATAGAAAGCCGAAGCCCTATAATTTCCCTCCCCCCGGGTAGCTTACTTGATGGTTCGTGGCGCTACCTATTCGTCGGCTATCAGAGGAGGGAACAAGACGGTCTTCTTGACGCCCTCTCCGTAATCCGGATCTGAACCGTACGTCGCGGCCGAGAAGCTCCGCCTTGAGGGGTCTACTCGGAAAACATTGAGGATATCCTGCGACTTGCTAGGCATGAAGGGCTGCAGAAGGATGCCGGTGATCCGCGTCGATTCAGCAACGTTGAATAACACGCGCTGGTATTGGTCTGGATCTCGCCATGGGGCCGAATTGTGGAAATACTTGTTAGTCTAGACAAAGATAGTATCAGCATCGGTTTAAGCTTCGGGAATGACCAGTATGGGTTAGATAACGCTACCTGCAATACAACGTTCATAATTTCTTGCAACGCGCCCCGTGGGTTTAGATTGTTC
Organism: Aspergillus panamensis; assembly: GCA_027569225.1. NCBI lineage: Eukaryota > Fungi > Ascomycota > Eurotiomycetes > Eurotiales > Aspergillaceae > Aspergillus > Aspergillus panamensis. The sequence goes on along the minus strand of JAPDER010000046.1, from coordinate 188,033 downwards.
ATATGATCCGCCACCTTGACGGGCAACTCTTTGAGAAGCGATTGATATTCCTGGTCCTCCAGCCGTTCTGGTGCGTTGTCAGAGACGCCATTGATGATGTACTCGCGGAACTTTCCCTTTGCGCAACCGATTGTCCGATGCGCAGTGTTTCCCACGCCTTGTTGAAGAAATTTTTTGTAATCCCGGATAATGTGCGCGTTATCGTAGTCAGCGTCGGTCGCTAAGTCGCCTTGGAAAGCTAGGAAAAAACGCATCGTGTCCACACCGAATCGATCGATAGCGAAGAACGGGTTGACGACATTTCCTGTTGATTTCGACATCTTTTCTCGGTTGATGGTCCAATGTCCATGAACAAGAACGTTCCGAGGAAGAGGAAGATCAAGAGCCATGAGAAATGCTGGCCAGTAGACACAATGGAACCTAGACCTGTCAGTGGCTCGTCCATCGTGAGTTTTGGAATCGTAATCTTACCGAACAATGTCCTTGCCCACTATATGCACGTCTGCAGGCCATCCGAGGCGACTGCCCTCGCCAGGAGGGAACGGATACCCCGCTTTGGTCAGATAGTTGACGAGAGCATCAAGCCAAACGTAAATGGTTTGTGTGTCGTCTCCCGGAACGGGAATACCCCAAGTAAGCCTTTCAACAGGCCGAGAGATGGACAGATCTGGTAGTCCCGATGAGACGGACTTGACAACATCTGCTTCGTAGTGACTGGGCGTAATGAAGCCTGTCTTATATAGCTCCAATAAGCGGTCCTGGAAGGCTGATAGGCGGAAGTGGTAGTTGGTTTCCGAAGACCACTCGACCTCCTTGCCGGTCTCGATAGATACCTATTACAGGTAAGCATACTTTCCCTATCAGCGACGAAGAAATCCAATAATTACCATCTTCTTTCGCCCAGTTGTGGGGTCCAACGAGAGCTGGACCTGTGTCTGAGGGTAGAATGTCTCGTCGCTCACGGAGTACCATCCTTCGTGCTTCGCGGTATAGATAAAACCTCGATGTTGTAGCATTTCCTGTGCAATTGGTCAGCAACAATATAGCTGTATCGTTCAATACCAGAGACCTACCCAGAAGTATTGAACGGCATCCTTGTGCGCAGGCTCCGTTGTCCGAATGAAGTAGTTGTAGTCCATGTGGGCGGCATCCGCTAAAGCCTGCAGCTCACTGTAAGATCTCCATTCACATGTAACACAGTCACGCGATAGACGCGAGGAAGTCACTAACTTTGAATGTCTTGCAGTTGCGATCACAGAAGGCCTGGGTATCCATGCCGGCGGCAGCTGCGGCTTGCTGGATCTATTCCGCGGAATTAACACTCCACCAACTACACTGCAGGAGGTGTCTCCTCTAACCTTCATTCCATGCTCGTCTGTTCCGGTTAATAATTGTGCCCCGTTATCTCCAATGAGTGTGCGCCATCTTTTCAGAACATCGGCAATAACCATCGTATACAAATGACCGACATGCGGGGCTGGAGAAATTCCATTTGTTAGCCGCGGGGAGTACTCTCATGCATTATCCAAACAAGAAGCTGGTGCCTACCAGCATTTACATAGAAAATAGGAGTCGTGAGGTAGTATGGCTTCTTAGGAGCTTCGTCGGAGGTGGTGGTTGTTGCAAATCGACGGGGTGACCGAATGGCTGCCGGCCGGGGGACTCTGCAGGAGGCACATTTCCACAAGGGACGTTGGGAGGACAATAATTGACCAGCCCATGGAAGGGCGCGGAAACCTCCTCTCACCATCGCCATCCGTGAGAGCCGCCAATTAAACAGAAAGGGAACGAATGGATGTTGATGGAGAAAGATGGTTGCGTGGTGCAGCTCGGGGATTTGGCTTTCCTCCGCGTTGTGGTCCAAGCTTCTTTTTTTTTTCTTTGGGTGCTTCCCTGCTTCCCTGCTTCCCTGCTTCTCCGCGAACTCCTCTCTTTGTCCTTCTCACTCTCCCCACCAGCACTCCTCCGCTCATTTAGATATCGTTATACTAATAAATTCCGAGGTCGTATACGTCTCTCTGGGATATTCAGGCTATTCAGGCTTTATTATTATTTAGTTACACTGGTTCCCGTCGAGAACACTGATTGCAAATTGACATCATGGCACCTGCAGGCGCGGACGTTATCGCAAAAATCTCGACAGATGGTGAGTTCCTCAAACTTGCGATTCACTCGCATTACATATGTTAGCCAGCTAACTCCGTTCTTTCTTCTCCAGCGGCCGACGAGTTCGTACAGTCGTTCTATCCCGCCCTACAGACGAACCGCTCCATCATCGCCTCCTTCTACGCGCAACCAGCCTCCACCATCCTTTTCAATGGAAATACCGTCGCCGATGGCAATGCAGTCCAGGAAATCTTTGTCAACCAGATGCCGCCAGCCCACTACGAAGTCCAGTCTTTTGATTGTCAGGTTATTAATAAGGAATACCCCACACCAACTAGCGGCGGAGTTAAGCAACCGAACCAGAAGACTACAAAGGACATGTCTATTCTAGTGATCGTCAGCGGCTTCGTGCGATTCGGAGAGTCGCGAGATCTCCCTCAGCGTGGATTCAGTGAGACCTTTGTGCTGGTACCGAACAGTGCCGAGGGGCCCCCGAGAGGGAAGCGCGGGCGCAACTGGGTTATTCAAACTCAGAACTTCCGGCTTGTGGTCTGAGCAGAAATGACTGCTACTGATGGGAGAGATAAATGTCATTATTGCGACTTGGAGCTTGTCTTGGAATGGGATGGGAAGGAATTATATTTTGGAAACTACGGACTGGGGAATCACAAAATCACGCTATTGATGACAGCATTGACCGGAATGAATAATCATTTGCTGGCCTGCGACATCAAGAGAAGGAATGGGGATTGGGGTTGTCCGATTCAACACCTCCCTTCTCAAGTGGGCTGTTCGCTCATTCAATCGTGAGAGGAGGGCTAGCTGGCGGCCCTCGGTGGAACCCGAAGATTTGCTTTGATTCTTTCCAACAGTTCCTCACGCGAGGCTTTTTCATTTGGCAGAAGCCCTCTCTGGTATCGCGGTTAGTGTTCATGGGCCTACAAAATTTATTCACGATGTCAAAGAAAGGGGACTGTACAAGTCGGAGCCATCTTCGCATCTCATCAAGGGTCCAAGTCGCAGGGTCTTGACTGCCGTCAGCATTGCTCATGAGATGAAAAGAAATTCGAGAGCTTGCCTCCTGTTGGATCTGACTCTGCCGGAAATATTTCGCTACCCCAGATCGTCCAGGCCGCGGCCGCCGTGACCATTCCGGCAAAACCTAGATGATGATTAGAAGGGACCATCTTTTGCTACTTTTGTGATTTGAAGGGGTATACCTAGGAATAGGTTCTGGGTTATTGAACTATGTGTCAGTGATGTAGCTAGCTTTTGCAATGCATGACGGAGGAGATACCTTGGAGTTCATTGCCCGATCTAGGGGAGTCGGCATTTTGTAAAAAGAGGTAGCTCATGTACTGATACGAATAACGGCTTTACAAATTCTGCGGAGCCTTGAAGGACAGGTTGACAGTCTGAAGAAAGACAAGGTGTTCAGGTTGTCTAATGTACGTTCTTCTCCCTTATGTATATCCTGCCGCCTACCGCCACAACGCCACAGCGGAACAACTTGAAGCTGTTTGGACCGAGCACGTGAATTCCCCCGTCGGTGCACCGCCACCTGTGGCTCACCACACTAAGGGTTTTTCAGCTGCCAGCCCTAACCCAACTGGGCTGAGCCCACACAACCGCCCCAGCTTCCCGACGGCCGCCCGGAGTTCGAGATCGCGATTGATAGCCTGTGACTTCTTCTTCTCTTTTTCCCTCTTGTCCCGACCATTCTTTTTTAGACGACCACTCCACCTACGTCTCCAATCGCCCACCATGCCTCGCGAAGTCTCCGACATCAAGCAGTTCATTGAGATCTGCCGCCGCAAGGATGCCTCCTGTATGTGTCCAATTCCCCTCGTCTCAAAGCTGCTGCTGCTCGAGCTCTCCGCGGGGACACAAATAAACCGACATGGAAGTTGTGCGATCACAGGCTGACCGGGGATGATATTCGTTTTTTTTTTTTTTTTAGCTGCCCGCATCAAGCGCAACCGTGCCACCCAGCAGATCAAGTTCAAGGTCCGCTGCGAGCGCTTCATCTACACCCTTGTCCTGAAGGACTCCGACAAGGCCGACAAGCTCAAGCAGAGCCTGCCCCCTGGTGCGTTTGACTTTATTTCCTCTCCTTGAGTGCAATTCACGGTCGACATGTCGGATATATCTGGTGGATCTTGAAGCTTGGCTTATGTGATGGAGGATATACATTGGAAGATTCTGTACTAATAATTTTTTTTGCCACAGCCCTCAAGGTCGTCGACGTGTCCAAGGGTGACAAGAAGAAGGCTCTGTAAATTACCTTCGATGGAATGGAGTGAAGTGGGGTCGGAGGACAATTGTTGAAGCATGACACAACCTGTTCTTATATGAGTTAATATGAGACATGGATGCTTCTGTAGGCCGACACTGGAATGATCAATCCCCGCCTGTCCGGTTATTGTTTTTTTTTCTTGCTTTCTATGGATTGGACGTTCTGGCGTCTGGATACCGGATGCTGTGATCTACTATGATATCAGGACAGACGGCACATGCTACCGGGCCCAGATGACCTACATATCTCAACTTCTTTCGAGGATGGATGACTTGGTCGGAGCCTTTCTCCTCGAATTCTACAAAATTATTGAAGAAGGCAAACAAAAAACAGTTGAAAATTCCGTGTCAAACTCTCTCTTTCTCGATGGCCTAGAAGCGGTGGACTACGTTGATCGCGTCTTAGGATGGGTCATGGACCTTGGAAGTAGTAAGGACAGGAGAGGGCTCCTGTAACTTGGCGGACCCAGTGGGTGGAGTGGAACTCCTTCTGTAGAGACCGTAGACCAAGAGTCCTGCAGCAGGTAAATACCTAAGTACGAATGCTGAAAAAACAATGGAGCGGACAGCCCAAACAGATGCGGGTGAAAGAGACGATCTCCGTCTTGGCGACCCTCGCCTTGGAGTCTCTCGAAACATCTCCCACCTTCCCTTCGATCTCACTCGCGGATCTTTTTTCATCCACTACATCTCTTGTTTCGAGCTTGATTTAGTGGCAAGAGTCGAGTGATTACAGGTCATGTATTGAATCATGCAAGACTGCCCATTTCGGATCATGACCGACTCACCTCCCTCTGCCCGGGTAGAATGAAGAAATGCAGGCCAATGCATCTGAATGCCCATAGCTTGAATAGTACAGAGACTATTTGACTTCCTTGTCACTACCATGTGTTGAATACCTAGTGACAGAACGAGAAAGGGGAGAGGTTACTGACTCATTATTACCCGTTGAAGCGCTCATCATTGCTGTTCATGCCACGGCGTTATTCCTAGTCGTGACATGGCATGGGCTCCGTTTCTTATATCCCTAGGGATGGCTGGGTCCTGTTTCAGGTAAGCTGGCTTTCTCTCCCCCCATACTGAAGCCACTGCCGTCGGTCCGTCGCTCCGGCTGGACCTGGGAGATCGTCAGCTACTGGATACAGTTGGGCCCTAGCCTGGCTTTTCCCTCGCCATCAAGGCAGTAACCCTGCATCTTGGCCCTTCACTTGGTGGGGGATGGCTGGTGCTCAAAATCGGCCAAGAGCCTTGGGGTCATCTACTTAGAACGCACCTTTATTCACTTTTTGATTGCTTGCTGTTCACCGACTATATTCGATACCCTTCTCTGCCAGGGTCTTCATCCATTTATCCAGGAAAAGAACGCAGCACAAACGCCTTCCGGGGAAAGCAGAACGAATCATTTCAGTCAACACTGGCAGGGTCCTGGGATACTGCCAGATAATGACATGGTGTTGTTGGTTGCTGGCTAATAAACCCAGCCTTCCTGCGGATGTTGATAATGAAGAAGCGGATCTGGTGACCCATCAGACCCCTGAGAGCCTTTGTTTCCGGCTAATTGCACCGGTTGAGCTGGCTGTCGCAGGCTCCGTCGTAGCCAAGAGTGTGGAGGAACCTGCTTTGATCCATCATAACGAATTTTCCGTATGAAATGGGATTGTGAAACACCCGCGGACAGATATAAAAGGCCTGGAGCGATCTCCTGTTGTTCCTACCCTTCGATCTTCGTCCTCGCACACCTACCCTTTCTCATTCTTTCCCTACTGCCTCTGATTAAGCAGGTTCTTTAACCAAAGGCTTTCGGATTTGATATCCCTTTTGACCCTTCTATTTAACCATGTCTATGTCCAAGCTCGCCACCCTTGCGGGTCTACTGGTCTCTGCTGGCGTCGTCTCTGCCCACGGATATGCCACGGCCCTGGTCGTTGACGGCACCGAGTATGTACCTTCTGCGAAGTAAATTGAAGGACGATTGCTCACATTGACACTACCATTAGATACGGTGGCTGGATCGCCGACAGCTACTACTATATGCCAGACCCGCCAGACTGCTATGGCTGGTCCACCACCGTCACTGACAATGGCTTCGTTGAGCCCAAAAACTTCGGCACTGGTGATATCATCTGTCACCGTGGTGCTGCTCCCGCAGCCCTGACTGCCCCAATCCCTGCCGGCAGTACCGTTGAGATCCCCTGGAACACATGGCCCGAGAGCCACAAGGGCCCCATCATCAACTACCTCGCCAAGTGCGACGGTGACTGCTCGCAGGCCAACGGTGCCACCCTTAAGTTCTTCAAGTTCCAGGCTGAAGCCCTTATTGATGGTACTTCCGACCACTGGATCACCGATGACATGGTGGCCAACAATTTCACTGCCTCCGTTACCATCCCCTCCAGCCTCGCTGCAGGAAACTACGTTCTCCGCCACGAGATCATCGCCCTGCACTCCGCTGGTAACGCAAATGGCGCTCAGAGTTACCCTCAGTGCTTCAATATTGAGATCACTGGCGGTGGCAGCGACGAACCATCCGGTGTCGTTGCTACATCCTTCTACACTGCTACCGACCCTGGTATCCTCTTCGACATCTACTCTGGAAAGACCGACTACACCATTCCCGGCCCCGAGCTCTACAGCGCTTAATTACGGAGCTCCATGGTTTATAGGTTTATATCAATACAAATACCAACCGAAGTGCCCCGGGGGCTCTAGCTCCGACCTGGCCTTTTTTTTTTCTATCTTTCTTCAATCACTCTTAATCTAGGAGCGATTCTGAGCCGCCCGGCGATGATTGATTTCAATGTATATATATAGCCCTCTATTTGATCATCTATTCGTATTCCCAGTCATCCATCCTATATCTATTTCTATACACGCTATGCAGATATGCACAGTATACTTCCAGATCCCTAGCACATTAGATTCCAGTACAACAACACCAAAACTACCGCCTCTCATACGACACCTCCGCATACCCCCTAACCCCAGCCCCCACCAGCTCCCCCTCAACCACCTCCGGCCTCAAATCCGTACGCCTCAACTCCCACTCCCCAAAGTAATTCGCACTCTCCCCAACCCTCCTAAACCCCACCCCCTCAAACAGCGCCAAACTCCGCTCATTCGCCTGCCCAATCTTCACACTCAACGCCCCAAACCCCTCCTTCTTCTTCTCCGCCGCACTCTTGGCACCCCGCATAACCCTCCCCGCCTCCTCATCACCACCCAAAAACTCCCCCACAATCTCCTCCTCATGCGCCACGATATACCGCAAGAAGCTCAGCAGGGCCGCCTTCCCGAACCCGCGTCGCTGGTCCTTCTTCTCAGCGATCATGAGCTCGATTTCCCCGATTATCTGTGGATCGGGGGAGTCGCCTTCCTCGCCGTCGTCGATGCGGAGGAAGAGGTTGATGTCGCCGATCATGCGGGCGGGGGAGTCCGAGTCGTTGGTTAGCGGGATGCTGGTACTGTCACTGTTACTGCCACCCTCTGGGGAACTGGAGGAAGAGATAGGAAGACAGATGATGAAGGTTAGTTTGTCTGGGTCGCGGCGCCAACTTTGTTGCATGGCGTATTCTTCATCTAGTGTGAGGGGTTCGGAGGCGGTTGCTTGTTGGATTTCCTACTGAGGTTAGGATTGTATAGATCGATACATTATATATATAAGATTTTATAATGATTTTGTCCCATGCTCTAGGAAGAGATAGAGGGATGGGATACGGAGGCTGTGTGTACCTCATCTTTCATCCATTCGTGGTATCGTGGAACGTGCCATTTGGAGTATGGAACTAGAAGCACTTTGGAGGTGGAGATGGCTATAATTTTTCAATTTAGTTTTCGGTTCGATCACTCGGCTTTGAGATACGTACCGGCTGTGGCGTTGAGGAGCATCTTAAGTGATCCGGTTTAGATATCTGTGTTTGTCTGTGTATTTTGAAGATCTTTACGTGGAAGTGTTTGCGAGGGAGATGCTGTAGTGGGAGAATCTCGATCTTTTTCTTTGCTTTAAATTGTTGGTGGACTGGTCTTGGCATTCATTGGGCCTTACAAAAAGTATGTGTTTTGGGGGGAAACGCCAGTATCCCAAGGCTCATATCATAAATTAATGATTTCATATTATGTACGTCTTCATGAGTATCATTGCTTCTCCTCTTGTCCGGCAAATGTACCGAATTTAACTACTTCCACCTCGAGTGTCTCGTTGTCAACGAGGATAAGCTCGCCGGTTTCATGAAACTTGGGAATAGATACAAGACGAACAGTCGAGACGGGGGCTGGTTCCTCCGCTTCGCTCATCTCGATATCATCTCCGCCCAGCTTCAGGGGGAATTCCCCTTCTATAATCGCGGTGTTGAACTTTGGTTGGTTGCCCGCGAAGAAGATATGAGGGCATGTTTGCATGACAAAGGGATCGTCTGTCTGGAATGGATACGACCCTAGATATCAGAATGTTAATATGCATGAATCTTTCTGTAAAGGAAAAGGGGTCAAATACTTACATATTGTGTCAGGAGCGGTCGGAAAGGCACATCTCCACCGCAGCATGGATTCCATAATGCGTATCCTTGACTCAGCGTCGCCGTCATTGCTGCCGTTTGTGTCGTCGTCTACAACATCCAAATAGCGGAGGACATCATCCACATTTTGACCGCTAGTACCGTAAAGGCGCCACCCGTCCACATCCCCTTCCCATGGGTTTGTGACACTGTCGAACCAACCGGGCTCTGGTTTCTCTTTCTCACTAGATGGAGGCGCGGAACAATATGCCCTCGCTCGCGGAAACATGGCGCGATGGATGGGCTGCTGAGGTACTGCAAAGTTCGCCGGGTCGCTTTCGCCAGCCATGATGGTGATTGGTATGCTCGGCAAGAGTTCGGCGAGGAAATCATCTAATTGTGTGATTGGGGAGGAGTTGTAGGCACTCGAGTCATATCCATATTTTTTGTTGTTGTCATTTTTGTTTGCGGATTTTTCAGTGGCTTCCTCATCGATAGTCAAGGCAGCCCCGATAGAATTGCCCGCGATAATAAGTCTAGTGATTGTCGAGGCATCTGGATGTTCGGTACTGCTATCGCCGCCAGCCGAGGACGAGCCTGTGTAGCCGAGAAGATAGTCCGTTAGGAGCTCCAAGGCAAGACTGTCACCTGATGTTCCCGTGAATGCTAGACCACTGATCAAAGCAATCTTGCCCTTTTTTGAGCCCTTAGGCGTTTCATCCCTTTCCCACCGACTAGGTTGTCGAGGAAGATCAGGGACCTTTATATCAACCACCTCGAAATCCCCATCCGCGTTTTCTGTCCCTAGCACAGCGATGATGGCCCCCGTGGCCAATTGCGTAGACTTGAGCTTGTATCCCGTTAATCGCAACCGACCGGATTCGTCTTCTAACATGATCTGAGCCAAATCAGGATTGGAGGGATCGTGGTAGGTACGACGAGGAGGAGGGGCGAAGGTGAAGTTCTGAAGGGGAAAGTTAGAATCAAGTTTTCCAAGAAGATAATCCCACACTTACATCCTTTGTTAAGTCATCCAGAATATTCGGCTTCAGTGGCATCTCCATGTATATTGTCCCTGCAACCCAGCAAAGCTGTCCTTGTCGCACGTCAAGCACTCTATCTACACGATGAGCGTGTTCGCCTGCAATCTATTCACCAGCGCGGAAGTCGTTAGCAAAAATCGAAAACCCGGCGGCGCATCCTATCGAGTTCGTGGGCAGAAGTCGCCGTAAGCATCGGTTGGCAATCCTTACACTAAATCCCTCCCATGCCTCCGCTCCGATCGCTTCAACCGTAGGCTTTAGCTTCGCAAGCCGCAAGAAGTACATATCGCCATATTGCTGCTGGTAGTGCCGTTCGAAGCCGGGTGGTAGTCGGAAGGAATCTAGAGGGTTATAAATCGAAGTCTTCCGGTAGATTGGTTCATATTGCTGTTCGCTGTAAGAAAGATACGTCCAAGTTAGTTTTGCGCTGTGGCTGCAGGATCGAGACCTGAGAAGTGGGATGGAGACGAACGTTGGAGGTCGCAAGAACTCTTGTTCTGCGATATTAGGCGACATCTTATTTCACAATTCCTTTGGCATGGAAGAATTGGTTATGAGTGATAGAATTACACCTCGATCGCAACAAGTGAGGGTCATAAACGGACACAGAGTTGGTGGTTGGGAGGATCTTTGTCTCTTCTTCAATCGATTAATGGAGACGCGAATCACGCGTCTTTTGGCGTTTCGTAATTACCATACCGCTTTGGGAATCGCTCCATCTACACATGGACAGCCACTTTTCTCTATCTACAACAACTTTTTCTCAAGTAACCCATGACAGGAATGGATCTCTTTATCCTATAGAATCTTTCAGAGAGTGAGGGTTGACTTAGAGAACCCTGAAAGAATGGTGAACCACGCGGTGGCCTCGACTAGGTGCACCATTCAACACAACAGACGTCACCGTGCTAGAAAAAGCTATGAAAACAGGCAAAGAATATGACTTGGATAACTGGAGCAAGATATCATTGCCTCGATGTTTTGTCAGAGCCAGGCGGACGGAATGCGCGCCTTCGCAACTTTGATGGGACCCAAGACATTTTCTTATGAAATGGAGACTATTTGGAGTCTAAGAAGCCGAATATGTCAGAAATCATTCCCAATTTCAATTCGAGCGAGTCGCAATTTTTAAATAGCTAACCAATATTTCGTACATTGAGAAAGTATGGCTCATCAAGGGACGAAGGCACATACCCACTCCTTTCTAGATTCCAAACCCCTCGATAAGCCATAGCTGATCTATACGGCATCTCGCATGTTTATTTCCTCGCAAGAAAGGAAGTGTTCTATTGGCTGTTCTTGTTTACTTCATGATAAACATTCTCAAAGATTTTGAGAACAAGAACCAGCATTGGGCGAGATTAGAAACAGAATGAATCAGACCACCATTCCTTATTCATGGCATGCTCGACTTCAGGAAAACAATGATATAATGGCCATCTCATAATCTGCATGACTTCCCTAAACCTTGCGTTTTCTCTCAGGAAATTTCAGCAGTTTCAGGGACCGTCGACTCTTCGTTTGTCCTCCCACTCGGCAGTCAATATGAGGACGATACCCTCCTTCAACCACCCATTCAGCACCCTTCTGGTACTGAGCCTTTCAGTATGCGTCCTCGCCTCCGCGTTTAGCATGGACTCTATCCTTCGGGACCTCAAGTCCGGCATCTTTGGAAGAAGTCTACCAGGATCACTTGCCTTTGCCCCCGCAGGCGCAGTAGGCTATCCGCCAGCGCCGGTTATCAACGAAGCCTTTCCGACAGATACCCAGACTGAAGCACAGACGGATCGGGTAGCTTCAGATCTAGAGACAATCACAGCTGCTCCGGATGGGACTTTGGGCATTGGACAGGCTATGCCTGCGATGGGTAGCACCACTGCAGTGGATGAGTGCGTTGGCGCCCTTGTGCTTGCTTCGAGTGTGTTTGCATGAGGCTGTTAACTAACTGGTATTTATTAATTGGCTAGACCTCAAGGGAATCTGGCCATAGTTACTGGGACTGTGGCGGTGGCAGCGACCCAACCAGGTATAGCAAACAGAGACGTGATTATATCCTCGATCGGATTGGCAGTTCCCATCTTTGTCTCCGTTGCGGCGTTGATCTGAATTAAACAGACTTTTGTTTTTCTATTAGATATCGATTCCAGATCATGTACCTTCGATAATATGCTAGGTCAGATTGGGCGAGCGGAGTGTTTGCCGATGTTTCTTCGATTCGGGTCCAAGCTACAGGCGGGTGACATCATTTATCAGAAGTTTTCATTCATTTCAGTACATAATTCAGCCAGAAATTCATTGCGGTGTGACGGGCATCTGTTTGTTTCAATTTGTTGGCAAGAGGCTAGCCATGCTGTGAATCTTGCTGGTTAGCAAGCATATGCCGGAGGTCGTTGTGATATGTAGTCCGTGCTGGGATCAATTCAACCGACATAAACATGCAAATCTCACATGATACACATGCCCATAGTCGGAACTCGCAGCCCCGAGATTCAAACACAGGGAAGCCGTTACGCGAGGGTAGAGAGTAGTAGGGGGGAAATAGAAAAAGCGTGAGTAGCAGCCGGGAGACCGACGAAGAGCCTGATGCCTCGGTCCGTTACTGAGAGATGCTCAGCTTCCCCGCATTCGAGGGCGATCAATGATTATGGGAGACAGACACTACAGTAGGCACTTGTGACCAGCAGCTTGCGATCCCTTCTGCATAAAGCCGCTCCTTATTTATTCTCGGTCTGAATTACTTCCTGGTGAGGTGCATTATACAATCCTAATCTACCTCTTTTGTCCCATATACTCGGTTCTTTCTTCTCCTCGGCACAACACAGTGAGTAAGGAGTTCATATTTCGAAGCTAGGAGTATGTATAAAAAACATCAAATTCCCCCTCATTCTCGCTCAGATCCTCACTGACCCCCCTCAGCATCAATTATACATCCAAAAACACTCCTCCAACCCTCTAACCACATAATGTCCGTCACCACCCCGCTCAACTCTCTCCTGGGTATCCAGAGCCCCGTCCTGCTCGCAGGCATGGCCAAGGCCTCCGGCGCCCCCCTCGCCGCCGCAGTCTCCAACGCTGGCGGCCTAGGAGTAGTCGGCGGACTCGGCTACACCCCAGAGCAGATGGACGAGATGCTCACCGAGCTCAAGTCGCTCCTGCGGGACAAATCGCTCCCTTTCGGCGTCGACCTGGCCCTGCCCCAAGTCGGCGGAAACGCCCGTAAGACTAACCACGACTACACGGACGGCAAGCTCGACCAGCTCATCGACGTGGTGATTCGACACGGCGCCAAGCTGTTCGTCAGCGCCGTCGGCGTACCCCCCGTTCACGTCATCAAGCGCCTCCACGACGCCGGCATCCTCATCATGAACATGGTCGGGGCGCCCAAGCACGCGGAGAAGGCGCTTAAGCTGGGTGTTGATATCATTTGTGCTCAGGGCGGCGAGGGTGGTGGCCACACGGGGGATATTCCTTTTTCGGTGCTGATTCCGGCGGTTGTGGATACGGTGCAGAAGTATAAGAGCCCGTTGACGGGTCAGACGCCGCTCGTTGTGGCAGCGGGTGGCATCAATGATGGACGGAGTTTGGCGGCTGCGCTGGCGCTAGGTGCTGCGGGTGTGTGGGTTGGGACTCGGTTCCTGGCTACGACGGAGAGCGGTGCGAGCAGGCTGCATAAGGAGGCTGTGGTGGGGGCTCAGTATGGTGAGACGAAGCGGACGCTGGTCATCTCGGGACGCCCCCTGCGTATGCTCCCGAATGACTATATCAAGGAGTGGGAGAGCAAGCCGCAGGAGATTGCCCGGTTGACTTCGGAGGGTGTTGTTCCGTTTGAGTACGATCTGAAGAACGACCACGAGGTCGATCTTCCTTTCCTCATGGGTGATGTTTCGGGTATTATCAGGGAGATCAAGCCGGCTGGGGAGGTACTCAAGGAGATGGTTGCGCAGGCTGCGGCGGTTCTAAAGCATGGTGCTTCTCTTGCTGGTGGTCCGGCGAGTAAACTATAGCTTCCCTACTCTATATCCATTTCACTCATCTCTCTGGACATCCATATACAACGTGTATTTTCGGTGAATGGCTCCTCTTTTCTTTGATATCATAAGTAGTAGTATGTTTAGGTCTTTCCTTGTCTAGCATGTACAAGTACATAAATAAATCGAACAGAACTTGAGAACCTAGAGAGAAAATAACGAAAAGCTTAAACACGGAGATAATAGCCCACACCGGAGTCGGATAGAAAGTGGTGAGATATGATGATGATCTTTTCTGAGCTTTTGCTTCGAGATGTATAAGAATGTTGCAAGTTTTCCAAAAAAAAGACAAGGACCAAGCGGTTGCTTCGTTCGATAGCCTCGCTAGGACACATCCTGAGAGACAGTTTCTTCTTAGCTCAGCAAATTCTATGCGTAATAGGAGATGGGAAGTCAAACTGATGGTACCAGCGACAGTGTTACTCCGGCGATGGCTCGAGCCCTCAATCCATGCAAACAACAATAAAAAATAGATATTTTTTGGTGTTTTGTTCTTTTCCTCAGAGGGGTTCCCTAGTGGCACCCGTTAACCACGGCCTTATTCCCGTTGGCTCGCGCTTCCAAGAGGTTGGGTGGAGGTGGTGGTCCAAAAACAGGCTTGTCTGGCTGTTGCGGCACGCTCCGGTCTCCGTTGGTGCTGTCGAGGTCGTAGTCATCATCGCTGATTCCCTCGTCGTCGTCGTCTTCCTCATCCTCATAGTCTTCATCGTATTCGCTCTCAGTTCCTTCGTCGTCGCCATCCAATTCGGCTGCCAGACCTTGACCACGACCCTGGGCTTGCATGCGTCGGCATAGAGCTTCGAGGTGGTGGCTCTTCTTGCGCCACTTATCTAGCTCCTCATGGTTTCGCGTGCGTTCCTCTGCCATTTCGAGTATATTGCGATTTGTCTGGTCGTGTTTGCGGGTGAGCGTGAGATTCTCTTTCTCCAAGCGCTTGGTCTTTTTTGACATCTCTTCCATTTCTTTGCGGAAGGTAAGGAAGAGCTCGTTACTGTTGTTCAGAGTATCCTCCACCTGGAATATTATTATTAACAGCTACTCATCAGGTACGCCATAGCACGGTTCTCGAGCCTTACCTGTTTAAACTTTTCCACGTAGATATTCAGCTGGCTGCGGAGCTCGGACTCTGTATGCGAAAACGTTGAGACTTGGGAGCTAAGTGCACGGCAGCGAGTGGCTTCGTTCTCTGCAGAGCGTCGCTGTTCCTCATACTTGGCGGTCAAGCATTGAATCTCTGCGTCTTTGCTCCGCAGGAGAGCCTTGTAGTGTAACTCGCGCATCTCGAACTTTTCTCCAATGGTTTTTATTTTGGTGCGTAACCTAGGAGGACAGGTTAGACAAGCGAAGATAAGAATGAAAGATGGCCGCTTACGCTTCGTCCAGGTCAATATCCACTTTTTCGCTTCGAGGGTTTCCCTTCGCAGCCATGACATCTTGAATGTCATACAAAAGCGAATCAAGACGTTCGTTAACAATCAAGCGGGCCTTTTTCTCGGTCTCCTCCAGCTTTTTATTCTCATCCTATTTCACCCCGGTTTTATTAGCTATTTGCTCTCCACGTTCTAGAGCCCGTGCACCAGCCGGCAGCTCTACCCACCTTGACCTTTTTATTTTCTTTGGTAAGCTCGCGGCAAAGCTTTTCAAGTTTATCCTTCATAGTGACGGTCTTGTTCAACTCGGATTTGCCCTTGTCTTGGTCCTTCTGGAGCTGATCAGCCCGCTTCTTGCTTTTAGTGTAGTCGCGATCTAATTTTTTCATGTCGGCCAGAAGTTCCGTATACTTTTTGTGAACCGTTTCGAGGCGAGTCATTGGGGATTCAATATTGGTGAGCAGTTGGTTTAGGTCCCTCGTAGCCTTCTTGACTTCGCGCTCTATACCCATTATCCGTTAGCCTCCTTCATTGCCCGTAGAAACCCCACACGCAACGCAATAAATCCACAGAGTACAATCCAGAGGGCCAGAACGCACCAATCTCTGCCTCCTGGTCCTTTTCCCCAGCTGCATCCTGCTCCAACTGTGAGATCTTGGCGGCCAGAAGCTTCGAGGTCTCGTTGGGATCGGCGACCTTCTTCCCCTTGTTCTTTTTCGACATTGCGGCAGACATAATCGACACTTTCGTACTCTACCGGCAGAATTGGGGGGGTGCGGGTTGCAGGCCTGTCGATTGTGGTCGCGTGGTCGGTCCACGGAAGAGAAAAATGCGAAGACGGAACAAACGGAGGGCTGCAAGTGGCCAGGAGAAAGACCGAGTGTGTGACTCGCAACGGGGAGTCACAACGACAGATCCAAACCCTTTTCCAAC
Source organism: Aspergillus panamensis (assembly GCA_027569225.1). Classification (NCBI taxonomy): domain Eukaryota; kingdom Fungi; phylum Ascomycota; class Eurotiomycetes; order Eurotiales; family Aspergillaceae; genus Aspergillus; species Aspergillus panamensis. The sequence continues at coordinate 171,768 of JAPDER010000046.1, read as the reverse complement.
CGCGTAGGATACTGAGTTAATGCCGGGCAGATGACCCAAAGAGGTCGAAAATAGGTCTCGTATCCTTCGACTGAAAGTAGCGGAGAACCTTGATGGCCTTTTGCCAGACTCGCAGAACTTGGAGGGAACGATTCTTCCCGAATGCGAGGACGGCCCAGTTCCGCAACGCCAACAGAAAGCCCACGGAGGCTAGCAAAGTGTTGCAAAAGAGCGAAGGCGAGAAACCGGGCGGGCAAATGTCCAGTGAGAACAACACATGGAGGTTCGAGGGTCTTGTCGGGGAGGATTGAATTGAATCCAGTGGTAAGAGGGGGCCTGCGCACTTGACCCAGCACTAGCCTTTTTCGAATTTCTTCTCTTGGCGTCCTTTTCGCCCTCCACCCCAGCATCCGGACTCTTTCTCTCGCCAACCTCCCCCCTTCTTTTTGTCTGGCGGTCGTTCATCTATCATCCAGAGGCCCGCCCTGTTTATCCACGTCGCCTCCGCTTGTTTCCCTGCGCCTCTCATCTACTGAGCCTGATTCCGGCTGGGCCGGTCCTTTCGACACTGGTACTTCCGACACTTTCGGTACCGAAAGTGACGCCGGCGGATTCGCTAAACAGCACCCAGACACGCTTTGTCCTCAGGTAGTGAAGGTGATAGATAAGCGTTTTGGCGATCACTGAACTCAGGTCTTCCATCGCACTCCTTCTGCTCAGTCCTCCTATTCACAACACCATGCTACGTTCATCTTTGGGAGCAGGGAAATCCCGACTCCCAGCCCTGCGCCAATCTACGCATGGACGCTGGCTGAAGTCGGCCAACTCTCGACTACTATGGAACCAGAATCGAGGGCTCGCGACAGCGGTAACGGGTTTGGATAATTTCCCTAGCGTGGGAGAGAAGCTCCATGGGTTCACCGTCCAGGAGAAGAAACATGTCCCGGAGTTACACCTTACTGCCGTACGGTTAACACATGACAAGACAAACGCTGATTACCTGCACGTCGCGAGAGAGGACAAGAACAATGTTTTTGGAATTGGGTTTAAGACGAATCCGCCCGATGCAACGGGTGTTCCGCATATCTTGGAGCATACCACGCTCTGTGGTAGCGAGAAGTGAGACTCTATACCTAGTACTCTTGAGAAGATCGGACAACTGCTGACCAGGCGATTGACTAGATATCCAATCCGTGATCCCTTTTTCAAGATGCTTCCTCGATCTCTTTCGAATTTCATGAATGCCTTCACCTCTTCCGACCACACTACCTATCCCTTCGCCACCACGAACCAACAAGACTTTCAGAACCTTCTCTCGGTCTACCTGGATGCGACGCTTCACCCTTTGCTGAAAGAGGAGGACTTTAGGCAGGAAGGATGGAGATTAGGTCCTGAAAACCCTCGCGCTATCGAGGCTGGAGAAGGGAGCCTCACGGCGGAGGACATCCTGTTCAAAGGAGTTGTGTACAACGAAATGAAAGGACAGATGTCAGACGCGAATTATCTTTACTGGATCCGATTCCAGGAGAACATCTTTCCCGCGATCAACAATTCCGGAGGTGACCCTCAGTACATCACTGATTTAACGCACAAGCAACTCGTCGAGTTTTCGAAGCGAAACTACCATCCCAGCAATGCTAAAATTCTGACTTACGGTGATATGGGTTTGGATGGTCATCTGAAGCAGATTGGCAGTGTCTTGGACGGATTCGCCAAGGGAGACGCCGATACTACAGTCAAGCTGCCTATCGACCTTCGCAGTGGTCCCGTGAACGTGACCATTCCTGGTCCCATTGACACTTTCGCTAGCGAGGACAAGCAGTTCAAGACATCAACTTCATGGTACATGGGTGATACCACCGATATCGTCGAGACGTTTTCGGTTGGTATTTTGTCTTCACTGCTCCTAGACGGTTATGGATCCCCCATGTACAGGGCATTGATCGAAAGTGGCCTAGGTTCCTCATTCACCCCTAACACAGGCCTTGACACTTCCGGAAAGGTACCTATATTCTCGATCGGTGTCACTGGCGTGAGCGAAGATCAAGCCCCACGAGTGAAGGAGGAAATCCAGAGGGTGTATCAGGAGACTCTTTCCAACGGCTTCAATGATGAGAAGGTTCAAGGATTCCTTCACCAGCTGGAGCTCGCGCTACGACACAAGACCGCCAACTTTGGCATTGGTGTGATCCAAAAGACTATTTCCTCTTGGTTCAACGGCACCGATCCCATGAAGGAGCTGTCTTGGAATGATATCATCAATGATTTCAAGAGTCAATACGAGAAAGGAGGATATCTCGAATCATTGATGAAGAAATATCTCATGAATGACAACTGTTTGACGTTCACCATGGTCGGTACTCCCACATTCAATAAGGAGTTGGACGAAAATGAACTGGTGCGAAAGGAGAAGAAATTTGAACAGCTCATTCAGCAACATGGATCTCTCGAAAAGGCCGTCACTGAGCTCGGAAAAGAGGAGCTGCAGTTGCTCGAAACTCAAGAGCGTGCACAGAATGCAGATTTGAGCTGCTTGCCGTCTGTTCGTGTCGAGGACATTTCTCGGCAGAAAGAGCGCAAGCCCGTGCGAGAGTCTAAAGTCGAGGGGGCAGATGTTGTCTGGCGCGAAGCCCCAACCAACGGGCTGACCTACTTCCAGGCAGTGAATGCATTCGCAGATCTCCCAGATGACCTTCGCCTGCTCCTCCCGCTTTTCAACGACTGTATCATGCGATTAGGCACACCGACTAAATCCATGGAGCAGTGGGAAGATCTCATCAAGCTAAAGACGGGTGGAGTTTCCACATCTTCTTTCCACACATCATCCCCCACTGAGCTTGGAAAATTCACAGAAGGTCTCCAATTTTCTGGTTTCGCTTTGGATAAAAATATCCCCGAGATGCTGGAGATCCTGACGACACTGGTCACGGAAACAGATTTTACAAGCCCTTTTGCGCCAGGAATGATCCAGGAACTGCTCCGGCTCACTACGAATGGGGCATTAGATTCTGTGGCGGGAACTGGCCACCGCTATGCTCTTAATGCTGCTGCCGCAAGCCTTTCTCGGAGCTTCTGGGTTCAAGAACAGCAATCCGGCCTTGCTCAACTGCAGGCCACTGCAGACCTTCTACGTGACGCGGAAAATTCACCGGAGCGTCTCGCAGAACTAATTGAGAAACTTCGACTTATTCAATCTTTCGCAATTTCCAAAACCTCGGGTCTCCGCGTTCGCGTTGTCTGCGAGCAGAGCAGCGCAGCTCAGAATGAATCAGTCTTGCAAAAGTGGATCGCAGGCCTACCTCAGGTTCGCTCCCCAACATCAATTGCCGAGCAGCTTGGTTCCGTCTCTCCTTTCCAGAAGGCATTCTACGACATGCCTTACAAGGTCTATTACTCTGGTTTGGCTATGCAAACCGTTCCATTCACACACGCATCCAGCGCGCCACTTAGCGTTTTGTCCCAACTTCTCACCCACAACTATCTTCACCCTGAGATTCGAGAAAAGGGAGGAGCATATGGCGCCGGAGCTAGCAATGGCCCAATCAAGGGGCTCTTTGCATTCACTAGCTACCGCGATCCTAATCCTACCAACACCCTCAAGGTCTTCCAGAACAGTGGTATCTTTGCCCGAGACCGTGCTTGGTCAGATCGCGAAATCAACGAGGCGAAACTTGGCATCTTCCAAGGCCTTGACGCACCGGTCAGTGTTGACGAGGAGGGATCTAGATACTTCGCCAGCGGTGTCACCCACGAAATGGATCAGCGCTGGAGAGAGCAGGTTCTCGATGTCACTGCTAAGGATGTGAACCAGGTAGCCCAAACCTTCTTAGTCGAAGGTTCCCGGAAGTCTGTCTGCCTTCTTGGCGAGAAGAAGGACTGGGCAGAGTCCGAAGGGTGGGAAGTTCGGAAGCTAGCCATGAACGCAGTTGACATTCCCGCCGATGCAGAAGATGCGGCTGCCTCCGCATAATCATTTCAATGACTCTTTAGAACAATGGTTCTCTAGAGCATGTTTCTCCTGCCCACCCGCACAGCAACAACCATTCAGATCAGATGTTTCTTTCTTGTTTACCCTCCTGGAAAGACTCATAGACCACATATATCCCCATGTATCATTTACTAATGTGTACCACCCAAAAAGCCCCATCATGTATATAGACTTCCACCTGTACAATACCTCTCTTCTCAAAACTTCCGCCTTTCGTTTCCCCTTTCCTCGTCTCTTCTCTGATATGCCACGATGTAAAAATATGCACGCGCGGAATCAAGAACAAACTCAAGACCCCATCTTCAGCCTTCTTCTCCATGCTCGGTAGATGGTCGGTCCTCCTCCCCTCCCGAGGAGCAAGCGCAAGATCAGCAGGAATGTGAACCCACGTGGTACACTTCCTATTTCCGTTTTTCAGACCCGCCCTGGATTTTGCAATGCAAATCTATTAGTCTACGCAGGGCGGACTAAAAACGTGAGAACATAAGCCGTACCGTGCCACCTAGTCTCTTGCTCTCTGGGCGGCCATCCCTATCAATATAGAGGTAATGGTATATCAGGTATGTAAATATCAGTCTGAAATGCAAACAATCGGATTTCTAGGAACGTTGTAAGATCACTTGCCGTCAGGGCAGCAAAGTTCTCTAGTAACTAGGGCGCCAATAATAGACGGCGGATGGCTATGTACATGAAAAGGAGTCTCCAGTGGAGGGGTTCACGTTTTCTCCGCGGAAAGGGGGTATCAGGTATAAATGGGTTAGATCATAAGTCGTAGCGTACTGTACAGGACATCAGAGGTGGAGAAAGGGGAATAGGTTAGAGGTGTGGGAGTAGGATGGGTGTAGATCAATAATATCACTTTCCCGTCTAGGCAAGAGGCTGCTCGATAGGTGTTGAAGAGCATAATGGGTGGGTGTAATGGTTCGACCGGCAAACCAGCGCGGTAGAATGGATGATGTATCATGGCTAGTTTCAGGTATCGTCGTCATCAAGGTCATGAGTAGAATGGCCATCCTTTCTCCCGGAGGCCGAAACGGCTCTATCAATGGGGTCAATGGTGTTTCGTGCGGATTCGGGTCGTGAGGAAGGAATTGCACCGCCAGATTCGGGGGTAGTGGGGGTTATAGGGAACGGCGGGAAAGGTTCTGTTCGTGATTCGTCTCCGGAGAGTTGTTGGTTTGAGTGTCGTTCAGAGAGAGTTGCAGAGTCATTGGGGAAGCCATATTCGCCTCCGGACCCTTGTGGAGTGTGTGCGGAAGAGTCATGGTGAGCATAATCAGACTCTATCGCTGGGGAATGAAGAGGTCGCGAGGCGGCCTTCATATAAAAGTGGTAAGTTTTATTTGTTTCCTCTGATGCATAATCTGAAATTGAGAATTGAGGACGCACCTTGTTAGTGCCCCGGCCTATACCACGGTTCAAGGCCAGTTGTCGTGCGGCAAGTCGCTTCCGAATAACCTCCGATTCTTCCTGGAATTCCACCTGCTCCTCTTCTTTCTTCAGATCCGCTATCGAGAGCGGGGTAGCATCATGAGAGATCTCAACATATGAGGTTGACGGGGATCGCGCTCTTCCGGACCTCTTCTTCTTCTTCTTGTTTTTTTTCTTCGAGCCCTTGGAGGAGGTAGTAGTCGCGAGACTGAACGTCCCAGAGGCGGACCTCATGCTCTCAGGCTTGTCTGCGCTCTGCTCATCCGAGAATCCAGTATCCCGACGGCTAGTCAGAGCCATAGCAAATTCGTCATCAAGAGGCACAGCATCTTCCTCCTCGTCGCTCGGGATCAGATCCCCGCGAGAACTGAGCGAATTCTGCGTCTCCCGCGATGACTGGGTGGAACTTCTGTATCTTCCGTTGGTTCCACTGGAGGGCTGCCCCCCGGCCTCCTCCTCCTCCGCCGACTCTAAGAGCGGACTTTCCTCATACACATGACGTCGCAGTCCCGAAGGATGTTCCTGAAGATCTGCCGCAGACGGTCTATACTTGAGTCCTCGCGCGCCCAGTCTCCACGGGAACCGCTCCAGAAACCCCAGAAGTGACGAGCTTGGGATCACCGTCGGATCGTTGCGGTCGTCGGGGACAAGCAGTCCGCTTTTCCTGCGACTTGTTCGTCGCGTACCGTAGCTCATTTTCCGTGGCCGACGAGGCTGCTCGGAAGTTCCCCGCGCTAACCCGCTCCCCGCCAGAAGACGATCCAGCTCGTCCGTGCCCCATCCGAGAATCGTATCGTCTACTTCCTCGTTGTCCCAGTCGTCGTAGAAATCGAACTCTGGGTATCGCTGTCGGCGTCGACGAAGGTGGTCTTCACGACGGGGGAGACAGGGCGCAGTACACGAGTAGAGGCAGTTACCGACTGCGGTGAAACATGGGAAAATGTAATCATGAGAAAAATTGTAGATTCCCTCCTGGGCCGTCTCGTTCGCAGACTCGATGTTATGCGATATTTGGTTGATCGTCTGCCGGACCCGAGGGTCTCTGGGTCGCATCATGGTGGGAGGGAAATGGGATGGCATTTCGCTGTCTGAGGCTTCAGTTCGCTTTCAACCTCATCCAGGAGGTCTCATTGACGGGGCCAGAAGGCGGCTCAAAGGTAAAGTTGCAGGATTCAGCGACGTATTCGATATCAGGGGGCCTCCATTGCCGAGAATGTAATGAGATCGAGGGGGGAGGAATTGAATTGGGGCCTGAGGAACAAAACAGCATCAATGTCATCAAAGCGTCTTAGTCAGCGTTTCCCCGGTCACGAGCCAACACCACTATTATTGGAAGTTAATTAAACCTGCCAGTAGTGGCATTTACACGCTAGGAACTATTCTTAGAATTTCTACCTATCTATGATCATTACTGCACGATACCTGGAAGAAAGGCGTTCTCCGAATTGACCATGGTGTATTACATTCGTTTCCTCAAAACCCCCCGGGTCCAGAAGCAAAAAGCCGGATCTACCTCCATCTCCGCACTGATCTGCCTCACCACAGATCTTGGAGATGATTTTCTAGCCCAGGATGTGGACCTGCTAGTGACGCTGAATCACGCCCAGTCTGAAAAGATCTCATATCAAAAACCACTAAAATGGACGGCGGGTAAGCGCGAGCTGTCCATATCCTTGGGGCCGCTTCCCGCGCAATTTGCCCAGAATCCTCTAGTGATGGGTGTGACGGCAATTAGCTCTGGGAACTCTCATGCTACCCCTTCTTCAGACTCTCTAGTGGATCGACAGAGCACCCCCCTGGTTATGGCTGGATGGAGCACCATATTCGGGGGGCCACGGTCCTCAATCGCTGAGAACCTGATCGAGAGACGCTTTACCTTGAAAAATAAGCAAAAGCTCAGCATATGGGAGGAAACAGGGAATAGTATTGCTCGACATATCTGGTGAGAGAGCCCTTTTTTCCATTGCTGTTTTGTTTAACCCCCCAGTCTTTGATCTTAATTCCGCCTTCCATCTTATTTAGGGACGCGGCAATAGCTTCAATTCTCTACCTCCAGCAAGTGATTTCCGGGGACTCGTTAGTCCCCGTAGCTTCATTGCTCCAGGACCCTTTAAGAGCTGAACGCAGTAATCCCCTGCGCGTAATCGAGCTAGGCTCAGGATGCGGCATTGTGGGCATTGCCCTCGCGGAGATGCTCCCTCAATGCTCAGTCCTTCTGACCGATCTCCCGGAAGTAGAGGAGATTGTAACACAGAATATAGACGGTGCGAAACCCGCGCGCTCATCTAAAGTCGACTATCGGCCACTGGACTGGGAGGAAGAGCTTCCAGATAATCTCTGCGGTGGCTCAATTGACCTAATTCTAATCTCGGACTGTACATATAACGCGGATAGCTTGCCGACATTGGTGTCAGTTCTGGACCGATTAGTGGGGATGTCGCCAGATGCGATTATTCTTGTGGCGTTGAAGAGACGACATGAAAGTGAGAGCATTTTCTTTGACTTGATGCAGTCGGCAGGACTCAGCGTTCTGCACCTGGACCACCTGGAACTCCCGTCACAACACGATCAAGTCGATGAGATTCAACTCTATTGTTATGGACGGGAGGGGAGGCATCCAGCACAGCCAATCGAAAAACCTACGTCTGCGGTTTAATTTGCATTGCCGTGACCCGTATTAAAATAAAAAATCCTGCCTTTGCCACGTACATATAGATATAGCTCCTTGAAATATATCTTCAATAGCTACGCTACATCAACTGTAAGTCCCGAGGGAATCACCGAACAACATTTGGCGATGCACCTTTCCTTATTGTATTCCTATCGTTATCTAGGCATTTTTTGAGGTATCATGTCCAGCTAAAAGGTAAACCAAATCATTGTATCAATAAGATACGGTGGTCCGCACTGACTGTGTAACCGTCGCAACTAAGCCTGAGAGAATAAACAGTTACCAAGACTTCCTTGTCAACCATCTGAATGTTGAGCTAGTGCCCGAAGAACTCTGGCGTTGTTTGCGCACATTTCCCCCCCTATCCCCCATTGACTCGCCTCGACGCCAACTGTATGATGGCGAAGAAGCACTCTTACGATGACTACCGTCCGGCGTCACCGACTGCTTAGTGCTACCACGAAACCTCAGAAAAGATCCCCCAGCCTCCAAACTGCGCAGCAGGCGACGACGTCGGCTAGTCAGGCTAGAGAGGATTGGCTCTAGAGTCGAGTCCAGTGGCTCAAAGTCTGCGTCTGTACGCCTCAACGAAAGGTTCTGGAAAACGTCACGGACGGCTAACGGTAGCGACATTCGTGTCCGGTGGCTGTGGAACATCTGTTTACTTGCATTAAGGCTATGAGAGCGCAGTGGCGGCATGACAGGTAATCCACTGCCAGGGTACCTAGGTCCAAGCGAAAACGGGTATACGGGATACCTCGTAGTCCTCCGGACAAAAGCGCCGAAGTTCGCAGCCAAGGTCACTGCGCAGAGGGGAAGAAAGGCGAGATGCAAGTTATCATCGTCGTCGGGAACGGCAAAGGACGAGACTCTGGCACAGAGAGCCCACAAATCGGCATAAAGGCAACAGACAATGAATAGATCCCCACTAACAACTTCAAATTCATCTGATCGTCGCTCGTTCTGATTCAGCAAAGTATAAGAAGGGTCAATGCCTATGACTAACGAGCCTTCTTGGATTGCCCATTGTTCTCCCAACCCTAATCGTATATCCTTGTAGGACTGTAACCGAGTACAGAATACGGGCTTGGTCTGACGCAAGGGATCTTGAGGTAATTCCATCCATGTGGGTGGACCATCGGGCAATGTCAATTGGCTATGAGTTGTTTCACTCTCCTGGGTCTGTTAACCATGCCCACTCGAATCCCTGGCTGTGAACTTATACTCACTAACAAGGGCGTGTGCAGCTCACACTCGGATGCATAGGGAGGCAAGCAGGCTTGAAAATGTATACTATCACATGGGATTTGCTCTTGCGGCCAGCCTACAGAGCAAAAGGACAAGTTCCCCTCCGAGGCGTCATCCAAGCCACAGCCTATATTCTCAGTGCTATTTGTGAATGAGCTTCCAGCTTGACACACACTGTACTGCCAGACAGGGGGTCGGTGAAAGTAGATAGCATGTCGACGTCTTATAGACACGAAATCTTGAGTTTCGTCCAATTCCAATCCAGGTTCCGAAATGACGGGGGATATGGAGGAGTCCACAGGCGGTACCCAGCTGAGGTCTAGATCGGGAAACGTATGCATATTGCAGTTCAGGATGATGAAAAAGTGAGTACAATAAAATTGATCGATATAGTGAAGCTATACACCTGAGTAATTGCCAATTGTTCGGCTAAGCCGGGCACGAAAGGTATTGGGCGAGGTCAAGAATACCTTAGGTAGGTAGGTAGGTAGGTAGTAGATTCTCATGGCGGGCTCTCAGAAACCGAGAAAAATACTCAGTGCCTTCCTCTTTCTTACATCGATGAGAGCCGCCAACAAAGAAGGCACGACCGGCTCAGCTGGGAGATGGACAGTGCCCAGTGCTTTTCTCAGGATCACTAATTCTGCATCCCTTCCTTGTATCTGAGGGATCCTCAAGCCGGGAAAAGCTCCTTCTACGTTGCGGTAACTATATTCTATTACTAAAGTCCTCCAAGCCCAGGTGATGCTGAATGGATAAGTGGTGGAGAGTTAAGAAAGAAGTCGTTGCTCAACACGAACACAGACCAGGCCTTCAAATCCAGTGCCTTCGGTCTCCCCTGGGTAAATGCACCAATGCTAGCGGACAGAGGGAATGCTTCTGAGGTATCGATCACTTGGGCCAAGTCGCTGACCCCCTAGAGCTAGATCGCTCGGCGGATCCTGGATTCAAAGCACACCCGTAGGGGATCCCAATGCTAGGTGACGCAGAATTGGCTTGTCTCTATGAACTTCACGACGTCTTGGGAGAAAATCTGTATGAATTTATGACCGGATAATTGTACAAACAAATATTATTTCACCTCCGCCTCGTCCGAGCGGAGCTCCTATGTATTTCCTGGAGGAACTCGGCGATTTTTTCCTTGTCCATGTTATCAATCTGCTCTCTTTCTTCAGGACCTGGCATCTGGCTTTCGTCAAGATCTAGGGTTATTAGCACATCGGATTTTAATTCTCGTGTTTTCCCGGGTCAAGCTTACCATGCTTAAAGGTTTTCTCTTCTCCTGCCCAGTAGGCACGCACAGGGCTCCAGATACTCCCAACCCAGTCACTAGAGGCAGCCGCATAGAATTTGTCCTTCAGCTCATCGAAGTAATTCGCCATGGTGTCCACAGGATAGTTCTCGATATCAGCAGTAAGATAGAATCGCAAGAATGAGAAATTGGGGCAGTAAACCGGAGTCCAGTAGTTTCTATATGCAATGACGTCATGACTAGGTGATCTCTGGCAGAACCACGTGCCGTCTCAAGATTCGCCAATTACATCGAGCTGACTCTGAATATCAGGAAGAAGCTTCTTCTCGTCTTTATGCTCGTTTGATTAATCTCAGAGCTTGAGGGAAATAAACTTCAATTACGGAGTTGATACTACTAGTACCTTAAGTTGTGGAGGCCAGCGGATCCAATCAACGATCCGCAACCCCGCGTCGGTGCTAAGCTTCTTATGCCCGCGGAGAACGAAGCATATCTCCAGCCCTCCAGCTGTTGTATATCTTAAGTGCTTTCCCCTCGTACTAACTTATTTATTTTAATACTTCCTGTCTGCTTTAATCCTACTCTGTCATTCTGTCTTTTGCAAATCTCAGAATAATTAACTTCTAGTACATACTGTACACCATGTCTTTCCCATACAAGCATTTCCTCGTCATTGGCGCAACTTCGGGCATTGGCAAGGCTCTGGCCGAATGTCTGATCGAACACGGCGCCAAAGTAACTGTGGTCGGCCGTCGCCAGGACCGACTGGACGAGTTTGTCCGCAAGTACGGTGAAGACAAGGCCTCCAGCGTTGCCTTCGATATCACTCAGACAGACAAGACCGCCCAGTTTGCAAAGGAGGTGATGGAAAAGCATTCCGACATTGACAGTGTCTTCCTTAACGCTGGGTATCAGCGAGGCCACGACTTGACGAGCCAGGAGTCGTGGGATTTGGAGAAATTCCAATACGAGATCCACGTGAACTTCACGAGCACCGTGGCGTTGGCCCATGCCTTTCTACCTTACCTCAAGGCGAAGACGACGCCAGTTAGCTTCATATTGTACGAGTTGATATCTGCCAATGATGTGTGGGCAATGTATTTGCTGACGCGCTTCCCCGACAGCACTGGAACTAACCTCGCCATTATCCCTGCTGCGTCGTTGCCAGCTTACTCGGCCTCCAAATCAGCCACACATGTTTTCACTCTTTGCCTTCGCGAGCAGCTCAAGCAGTCGACAAACATCAAGGTGATTGAGATTTCGCCTCCAGCTGTTCAGAGTATGTTCCCTCCTTCCCGCTTTGCCCCTGGAAGTAACTGAGAATCAATGCAGCCGAACTTCACGATTACATGGGCGAGCATGGCGCTCAGGTTGGTATACCCTTGAACCAGTTTGTCAAGGAGGCCTGGGAAGGTCTTTCGGCAGGCCAGGACCAGATCATCGTTGGCAGTGTCGGGTCCTCTGAACCATTTCTAGAGATCGTCAACAAGCGGCGGACAATGTTTGAGAATCTCGCCGTGATGATGCGGAACTCGGGGCGGTGAACCTAGAACCAAACTGGCTGCATAAACGAAGTTCGGTAATTTAATTAAAACTATTCCCATGTTGTATACACACTTTTCTTTTTTTTTTTCTTACTTCGAATAGGTATGTGTACCCCACGCTACCTCCGGTGTAGGGCTCATCCCAATCGGGAATAGCGGCACAGGCATCCTTTTCCCCTCCATCATTTTCCTCTCCCCTCCATCCACCCATCCAGAGTAATATAAATCCCTCCCCAATTCCTTCTCTAGAGAAGTCACTCTTTCATTCTCCGCGCAGTTATGGCCCCCATCCCCATAACAATCGTAACCGGCTTCCTAGGCTCGGGGAAAACCACCCTCCTCCTCAACCTCATCCCCCAACTCCCTCCCACCTACCGCCTGGCCCTCCTCAAGAACGAATTCGGCGACGTCGCCATCGACTCCCAACTCGCCACGACAAACTCCATCTCGGGCGTCCGCGAGCTCCTAAACGGCTGCATCTGCTGCAACCTCGTCGGCCAACTCAGCGACGCCCTCAACGAACTCCGACACCAGGTCCAACCCGACCGCATCGTCATCGAGACTAGCGGGTCCGCCTTCCCCGCCACGCTCGCCATGGAGGTGAACCGGCTGGAGCGCGAGAACCCGGGAAGCTTCGCGCTTGACGGCGTCATCAGCGTCATCGACGTGGAGAATTGGGCCGGGTACGAGGATACGTCGTACACGGCGAAGCTGCAGGCCAAGTACACGGACCTGATCATCTTTAATAAATGGGAAGGGGTGGACGAGCGGCGGTTCGATGTTTGTTTGGATCGCGTGGGGGATCTGGAGGTGCAGACGCCGTGGGTGAAATCGGATCGGGGCAGGGTGGATAAGAGTGTGTTGTTGGGGATTGACGGGGCCTTGTTTGCGAAGGAGACGGAGGATGTCGAGCATCTTAAGCATGATGGTGGCGGCCATCAGCATGAGCATGAGCATCGGCACGATCATCAGTCCGAGGTGGAGGTGCTATCTGTGGCGCTGCGGTCGAGCGCGCCCAATAAACCGGTCGATGTGGCTGCCCTGGAACAACGCCTTCTGCTCGCCGCCTCCAAGGAGGAAGTCTATCGGATCAAGGGGATTCTTCGCTGCTCGACGGCGTCCCCGCCCGCCGCGTCATCGGATAACCTCGAGGACCGGACATCGGGTGGTGGTGGAGCGGCGACGGACGGAGGCCCGGAAACGGGGCACTATATTCTCAATTGGGCGTTTGGGCGGTGGACCTTCACGGCTTCGGAGTCAGTGGCGGAATCAGCAGAGCCGAATGTTATTGCGAGGGTGACGTTGATTCTGGCTCGGTATGAGTCGACGAAGTGGAAGAAGAGGTTAGAAGCTGGGGGGTTGATTCAGATTGGGGAGTCGGGAGAGGATGCGGAGTTGACGGTTGAGCGGCTGGTTTAGACTTGGATTATATCATACCTATAGTGTTTAGATTTGGAGCTGGCTCCGACATGGGTATGAGTAGAAGTGAATGCATGAGCTGGAACGTTCTGCATAGATATTAGATGCTGATGTTGACAAGACCAATGTATATATACGAAAGACACGAGCAGAGCATATGTCGAATACTAATTTATTAGATAGTTGCATATTCAAGACCAATCATTGAATCTAGGGACTTGTGATAAATTGATCAACCCAAAATCTTCTGTATCAAAGTCTGCGCAATTCAAGATCTACTCTATCGTAAAAGATAAAAAAAAACCAATAACAAAAACACAAATCGACCTCTCGTGAAGAGATGGTCAAACATCTTGTACAACGAGTGACAAAGTGTAGGCGGAAAAGCTGGAATTAAATAGCAGACTAGTATTCGAGCAGAGCAGAGGCACCCGCTTCGCTGGAGATATAGATGACCTCGTGGTTATCCGAAAATCCGTTGAAGCGAGTGGCGCTGCACTTGGTGTAGGCACCCATATCCTCAAAGTAAAGCCAGTCACCGACGTTCAACAGCCCAGGAAGCAGGCTTCGTTGGGAGATGACATCGATACCATCGCACGTGGGTCCCCAGATGGAGTAGGCGATGTGCTCGGGAGTCGCAGCTGTCCGGGCAGTGGCGGTGGAGGCACAGGTCAGGATGCGAGCCTCAGGATGCTGGTGGTCGAAGATGATGTTGGAGAAGTTTCCGTAGACACCATCGTTGAGGTAGATCATGTAGGCGTCCTTGGAGGGTTCTTCGGGGTCTTGGACATCACGACGGGCAATCACGTTGGCGGCCAGGGAGAAGGCACTGCAAACGTAGTAACGACCGGGCTCGGCAATGACACGGATGTGTGGCGGGAAATAGGTGTCCACCGCCTCGCTCAGGACTCCGGCGAATTTCTCAAAGGTTTCCTGAGTGAAACCACCGCCAACATCCAGAGTATGTAGCTCGTGGCCGATTTCGGCAGCTTGGTCGAAGACCAGGCGGGCATCCTGGACGGCCTTGAGGAAGGCCTTGGGGTCCTCGGCACCGGAGCCCACGTGGAAGCTCACGCCAACCACCTTCAGCTCGAGCTCATGAGCCAGTTCGAGGAGCTGACGGGCGATATCCAGGGAGGCACCGAACTTCATGCTCAGCCGGCACAAGCTGGTGGAGTCATCCGTGAGGATACGGAGGTAGAGCTCTGCGTCCGGGAAGCAGGCCTTGATCTTGTAAAGCTCGTCCGCATTATCAAATGTCATTTGTTTGACGCCCACGCTGGCGGCGTGGCGCAGGTAGGACTTGGTCTTGCAGGGCTGAGCGTAGATGATACGGCTCGGATCGATACCGGTCTCGAGGGCCAGATCAATCTCTGCCTTGGACGCACAGTCGAAGCCGTTGCCAAGTTTAGCCATGAGGCGAAGGATCTCGGGGTCCGGATTGCACTTGACCGCTTTATTACACGGAGTGGTCAGCGGTCGAGTGTTCTAACATCAAAATTAGACGGTTGAAGCGGACTCACCATAGAATGGGCGAATACGGCCTAGATTCATTTTCCAGCGGAGGTGCTGGCGGTAGACCTCACCCATGTCCGCCACATAGAAGGCATCTTCTTCTCCAGGGGCGCAAAGATCGGTATTAATTTCTGCTGCACGTCTCTTCAGAACGTTCAAGACGAGGTCCTTGGCAGCCAACCGAGATTGCGACAAATCGTTCTCTCCATGATTGCTGAGTTGATGATTATAATGATAATCAGGTATGCCTTGACAAGGTTTGGTCATGCATACTTCAGCGGGTATACACGCAGTCGGTGCCATAACCATACGCGCTGCGACGGAGCACGGGATACGACTTTAAAAAAGGGTAAAAAAGAGAAAGAAAAAAAGGATAGAACGCGACTGCGTGTTAAGGAGGGCGAAATGATTCGCAACCGTAGTTGACTGGACCAAGCCTCCTAGACCCTTCCTCCTTAAGAGGAAGAACCTTCAGAGAAGTCCTATGCGGCAGCTCAATGGGTGAGGGAATAATCTCAGCGGGAATCAGCTGGTGGAAAAATGGCGCACCAGACGAGAGTTGATGAGGAAAGATCAGGAGGTGGGATGTTGTTAAGAGTGTCTCGAAGACGTCGAGGGGATACAATGTGACGAGGAAGTAGGGAACCGGCTACGTGAGCCGTGGTGATCTGGAGGCCTTTGGGGAACTGGAAGATCCCAAAGGCTGTATGACGACGGGGTAGATATAGGTTTCCGATGGGGGAGAGTTGATGATCTCCCGGGATGAGGGAAAAAAGTAATCAAATATCTGGCTAGACGGGGGTCAAAAACCAGCGGTCAGTCGTCCGTTAGAGAAAAGTAGTATGAGAGATTTATTGTTGGGGGGGAGGCGGGGTGGGAAAAGGAGAGTGAGAGGTGCGTGCAGAGTTTTAACGACTCCGATGAGGGATGTTAGGGCAAAGGGCACACTGGATCGGAACAAAGACCAGGCTACCCAGACTTTCCAGATAGAGGAAAAGATCACGTTGAAGCAAGGATTCGAGGAATTCGAGACATACCTGAGAGGAGACAAAGGCAGATTGAAAGTCCGCCAAACAGAAGCACGGAGAGGGAGATGGAGATGGGGGAGCTTCGAGATAGCTTGAGGTGGGAGAAAAAAGAAGACTGAGATGAGACGATGGTGATTTGATTGATCGCTGGTTCGCTTCCGTCTGGTTCTCGTGGGTAAAAATGGGAGAGTTTGTGACGGGAACCGCCTGGAAACCGGGAACGCTGCCCCTCTTTCTATGAATATCCTGCCAGAATTACCGGGATTACCATACCAGAACGGCCCGTCACCTGGGTGTGGCGCTGGTTATTCCAATTTCTCTCAGCTCAGGCACAGCCCTTCTCCTGATCTGCCCAACCTTTCCCGATTTTGGAGGAGTTGCTTCCGTCCTCTGGCGTGGATCTTGAGTCATCGTGACTTGGAACGAGGGTCGAAATAAGGTAAAGTCATCGCGTGCGTCAGCTCCTGCGGTATTACGCTTGTCATGTTCGAGTATGTCATGTTTAGGTATGGTCTTGTACACGGTCCCTGTTTCGGAGGTTATTCGGCCACTCAGGGCCCAGACTCTGGCCGACGGAGTGGCGGGGATCTTCGTCCAGGTATTATTCTGAATTGTATTGGGTGGTCAGATTGCACTCGCTGCATTATTATTTCCTCCATCCACTCACACCCTGGTTTCTCCTCCTTTCTGCCTATTCTTCTGCAGTGTGTCGTGCACCTGCTGCAATCCGATCCTGCACAGTACCTAGTAGTACTTGAGTACCTAGGTAGCCTGTAAGTGATCAGTATGTAAGGAACCTGCCGATCGACCAATCCAGCCACCCTCAATGCTGATACTTTTCTGCCCTGAGATGTCTCCATCCAACTGCCTAGGTACAAGTTTACCGGGTATCCAAGGTGATATACTTGACCTCTTCATTAGGAGGTCATCAAGGATTAATCGAAATAGAAAATTAAACTTCTTTGATAATGTTGCCGAGTTAATTTCTCTACAAATGGTAATAATCCCTCAGCCTTTACAATCAGTGGTTCTTTCGGTTTGGATGACGGTATATATATCGGGTACAACCTCATCACAGGCCCGATTTGGCACCCCCTCCAAACCTAACCACCAAGCGACTCCTCAGGTTCCATATGGAGTACAAAATGATCGACGTGCTATTACTACCTTGGTATAATCATCTACGAAATTCTATGAGGCATATAGTTCGATCCATCCATAGATCGAAGACTACCCCTCCATGACCCGTGGATAGAAGCATACCATCGCCACTACAAACGAACAACAGACAAGAGAAAACGTTGGTTTAATTGATTCAACAACCTGATAATGAATTCTGACCTGAAATTGCAAATAATGATTGACCCTCCGCCCCGGAGTAAAAAGTAATACCGTCGGCAAAAAACTAGTATAGGAACACACACACCAAAAAAAAAAAAAAAAAACAGTGTCTCGAAAAAAGCAAAGCTCATGAAACTCACCCTCCAGATTGCAGTATCTTACTCAGACTCAGACTTGCCTGTAGACTCACCTCCACCCTGAGAACCTGTAGCCCCCCCAATCACAATCGGCCTCGCCTTATGGATCGAGCAAGTCAGCAGCAAAGCGACATTCGTATCCCATTCCTCCTCCTCCCCATCATCCTCACCCTCCTCACCCTTCTCACTCTCTCCATTCCCCAATGCACAACCACGCACGGGAACATCAGCAATCTCATACTCCTCCTCCTCCTTCACCATAACATCCCCAACCCTCCTCCAACTCACCCCCGGCACAGCCCTCAACCCAGCATCCCCGGTCCTAACCCCCTTACCCCCCAAGTCCAGACTCCGGAGCGCATACCGTCCGATCTCATGATACGGTCTCCCCTCGTTGACCATCCTCGTCACTAGCCCGTCTAGCGCGGGGTCGCACCCGTAGACGATCCGATGTAGATACTGGCCGATTTCACAGGCTGTCATGTCGGCCCGGATGCAGGCGTTTAGTACCTTGGGGAGTTTGCGGAGGTGGTCGTCCCAGGTTACTTTCTGGTTGGCGTCGGGATAGCTGGTGGTGGTGGTGGAGGAGGAGGAGGAGGAGGTGTCGGACGGTGGTGGGGACGGGGAATCCGAGATGAAGACATCTGGGAGAAGATGGACAGGGAGGGTGTCAGCGGTTGATAAGTGGCTGTTCGGATGTGGCTCGAGGGAGAGCAGCTGCAGTTCTTTCTGGAGTTTCTGGATCAGTGGGTTTTCTGCTCGGTGGGTGGTGGTGTTGGTGGTGGGAGCGGTGGATCGGGTGGTGCGACTCACCGGTGGGAGGGCCTCCCATTGTAGTTTTATAGAGGTGACGGGGGCAGGGTTCCCTGTGGTGGTGTTCTTGTTGGTCATATTGAAGGTCAGTTCTATTGCTTGATCAGAGTGGAGGGAGCTGTGGCCTCGATAGGATGGATGACTGGGAGTGTTGGCTATAGATGGATGGTGCACTTGGTGTTGTCGAGATGGGTAGATGATGTCGATGATTCTGGAATGAATGATGGGGGTCTGAGGGGCTTTTATAGTTCGGACTGAAGCATAGATTTGAAGGCGAGTTTTGCCATGTCTTTGGGATGTGGAAAACAAAGAGGACAACGAAGGTCTTGTCTGATACAGCAGATTGTTTCTTAATTGCTGAGGAACAACGCCTTTATGCTAGAATTTGTTTATACCTTCTTGAACAATGTCAATTTTTGAGATGAGGATAGGGGGTATAAAGAGGACAGGAACAAAGAAAGGGCCCTTGGAGAGTCACTAAAGCTCGGTTAATCATTAGGTATTATAATATAAAGTGCTTCCCATAGTAATACATCGTGTGCGTTGGAGGAAAAAAAAAGAGATGAAGCACCAGCTTCGCTAAAGAAAAACATATTGCATGGAGGGGTATATCAGTAAAACGCAACTGTAGAAGGCACACAAAATTACATATACTCTCCATCTGAAAGAGATCATAGCCACAGCACCCATTTCACCCCAGACATTAGTCCACGAAGAAGCTTTCGGAAGACCTTGAACGCCACGACAAAAAACCACACCCACCATAGTACAGCGACCAACGACCACTCGAGTATCACAAATGCGGTCCGTCGTAGCCAGCGTAGCCGGCGGTGTCGTCTTCGGATTCCCTTGTTAAGAGTCTCACTGAGCTGTTTTACGGCAAGTGTGCTGGTTGTATTGAGCTGAAGACTGAGGTTTTCAGCTTCCTGTGTTGCAGTATGGACCCGACGACTGAGCGACTCGGCGACTAGCTCTTCGAGCACGAGTAACTGTGACTTTAGGGGCGAAAAGCTGGCCTTGGGAACACGTTCTAGGGATTGTTGAAAGAGATTATGGGAGATTTCAACCCTCCTGAGTATATTCTGGCTCGCCAATTCGTGCTCGTATACCCGGGGAACTGGAGGAATAATGGCATCGGGGTCAAAGGCGTGCTGGAGAAATTCTGGTGGCGGATTTCGTACACTTTGTGCCCGCCGACTTATTTCTCGGGCCTTGATCCCCGATGAAAGAAGAAGCGCGCGAGTGCGTTCCACCTCTGGCTTCCCGGGAACACCCGTGTCGATTAAAGCCGAAAGGCTGCGATCAGATATGCTCCAGCTCCGGGTCTGGGCGGGCGTTGTAGGGCGTTTCTCCTGAGTCAAGGATGTTGGAGTGGGTTGAGCTTGAGCAAGCCCGGTGATAGGGGGGCGAGCAAAGCTGAATGGAATCGACGGGTCCTTGATCTGTCCTCTTCTGATCTCCTCACGAATCGTGTGCAGCTCAGGCCCAAATTCAAGGGATGATTCACCACGTGCCATCGCAACAAATCCAGCAGGCTTTCGCCTGAAGTCTTTCCTATGCTGGTCTATGCTATCTTTGGCGCGGGAAAGAGGTTCATTAGCGCCCATGACATGAGAAGGCTTGCGTTCATCATCTTGGTCATCCTTAAAGGAAGTCGATGCACCGGGTGAAGGAGAAGAAATATTATTTTTGGCGACAGATTTGTCCGAGTTCTTGGGAGAAGCCCGGTTAACATCATCGGAAAAGGTAGGGAAACGACGTAAGATAGCTCGGGGAACGCTTCTTAGATCGTTCTTGACTTCTTCATCAGATGAATCGCTTCCATCAGACGTATCACTGTTGAAGGATGATTTGCGTGAATGGGCCAAGGTATCCTTTTTCAAAATAAAGTCGCCCATTTTTGACACTTC
The DNA here is from genome assembly GCA_027569225.1 of Aspergillus panamensis. Classification (NCBI taxonomy): domain Eukaryota; kingdom Fungi; phylum Ascomycota; class Eurotiomycetes; order Eurotiales; family Aspergillaceae; genus Aspergillus; species Aspergillus panamensis. Next base: position 151,492 of record JAPDER010000046.1, on the reverse strand, counting down.
GTTGCCCACCTTGCCTGCAATCTTCCCAGGTCCTTTGAAGATGCCTCGCAATTTAGATTCATGAAGTATTGATTCTTTCCTCTCATGAAAAGAGGGTCTTGTTGGTTCCTGCTGAAGCCGAGTTGAGACCTTGCTCACAAGAGGACTTGGCTCTGCACCTGTGAGACGAGACGCGGTGTCGACTTCTGCAAAAAGACTGGTCTTGCGCACAGCGTCGGAGCCCGGGGAGCTATCATCTGCGAGTTCCTTCCTTTGGGGACTGGACTTCCGGTTTTGTTCTTTACGAGACCCAATCGCTCGGGTGAAACCCCGCTTTGCAGGTGACGGCGAACGGCTAGAAGGTGCAGAAAGATTCGATGCAATACTAGGGAAATAGCCGATGTCCATCGCGGTGCTCGATACTCTACGTTCCATCATCGCGAGAGATAAAGGATCATAGCGATCATCGGCAATAGAGGACAGGGAGCCCCGCTTCTCTTCGAACCTATTCCAAGCCGGAGTTTTCCTTCGAGAAGGCGAGATGGACTTTCTGGAAGGCGTCGGATTGGTCTCAAGGGAGTTTCGATTCGGTCGAACGTCAGCACTCGATGAGCTTGAAGAGCTTCGCGATCGCATGCGGAACTTGCGTCTTCTCGAGTCATAACCCTTGGCGGAGCCGCTACTACTGCGCGTGATGCGGGGAGGACTCTTGATTCTGCGAGGCTGTCTTCCTCGGCCAGCAATATTCAAGTCTGCCGATGAGCGAGGATGGGCGTCGGAAAGAGAAGCGCGAGAAGAAAGTTGCTCTGCACCAGTATTTTCCTGGATGAGCTGCACCTGCTTTTGGCCGTAGGGATCATTGACTATTAGCGCATCTGGATCTGGATATAGATTGTTCCCGTCTCTATCCACTATTTTTGACTTATTTTGAGCATCCTCCGTCCAGAAAACATCGGCGAGAAGTTCGTCAGGGAATATAACCCAGTCGGATCTAGGCCTTCTTGCTTGGAGGCTGCCAGTACGACTCATGCGCCTCAAGCTCGAAGGCGGCGAGGTGGCCGCTGGATCAGCATCATCTGGCTCTTCTCGGAACACACCATCGTTCTGGCTCCGTTGGAAAGGGGGAAGAGCGAGGCACTCCAAAGCACCGTGGGCCTGTCCGCTGTATCGGGTGTGCACCGAGTTGATCCAATCATGAACTTTCTCAACATCATTCCACCCAGTTGTTTCAGTATCAATGGGGCATCGCGCGCGAAATCTTACTTTCCGATTACGGATGGACTGGAGAGGGTTGTAGACACGATGTGAACGGGATTCGTCATTCGTGGTCCACGAAGAATCGGTGATAGGGTTGTGGTCGGATGGGTTGAGAGGGGGAAGAGAGGGAAGAAGGCGTAAGTATTCGTGAAAGAGTTCGAAATGCCGACGAGCTCTTGCAGCTCGCGCTAATGTGCTTGCCGAAACGCCTTGAGGCAAGTTGTCGGACGCAGCAGATTGGGGAAGGTAGCTTAGTACTGCAGACGGTTCATGCACCACTAGATCCATACCCGAAGAGCTCAAAGCCTTGGTACGATCATCACTATAGGTTTGGCTGACGTTGCGCCGATGGTGAGGGCTGTTGTTTGAAACGCTCCCTGCGGCGTGGCCATCAGTCAGCCTGCTCCCCGAGAGCCTGTTCGGTGCTGGGTATCCTGTATAACTCCTTCGTCGTGACTCGCTTAGGTTCAAGGCAAGGTTCACAATTTGTAACGAATCCTTATCCAGGCCCACAGGGGTCTGGCTTTCGATGGTTCGACTGTTTCGCTCGCCAGAGGGTGCATCCTGAAGCGGCAAACGCGACGGCCCAGAAATCGCCGGCTCAGCTGTTGTCCGCGGCTGAATAGACTGTATGTCTTTCGAAGATTCTTTGTGGCGACCCCAAGGGAACCGTGATCGCTTTTTTGGAGTAATGTCAAGCTCTGGTGCTCCACGTTTGCCACCCTCATCTGCTTCTGAATGGCGCGAGTGGTGATAGCTCGATCTCAAGCTTTTCGACCGGGGTAAAAACGACGAATCGACTAGGAATCCGCTGGAACTCTGTGTCCGCCGTTGACTTCTGCTACCTTTGTCTCCATCACGAGAACTCCCAAGCGTCGTGCCTTCTAGCTCCCCACTGGCTCGTTCCGGATCCATCTGCACTCTAATTTATTTGTTAGTACCGTCATGAGACTCCTTTACTCCTCGATACAGGGAGCTACGGATAGTTCCTCGTTGTCGCGTGCAATGGAAAGGAAAGAGGGCGCCAGTCAAGGCATCAGTTTATCGTAGTACACGCACGCAGGAGGCGAAATGGCCATCAGTCCCGCGGAATGGGGAAAAGGAAATACGCGTCGCAAGTCACGAAAGGCATGGGGAACATTGGTAAAGTGCTAGGATACGACCAGAGCGCAGAAACACACACCCAAGGATGCAAGAGTGGGATAGACCTCGGGTTGGCTGCTACCTGACGACCTTGATCTGCGTGCCTCTGTGACCATGTTTGCAAACACAACAAACATCGCCAACGATAAGCATGCAGCACTACAGCTCCTGAAAAGAGCAAGATTAGATAGAGACAAAAAAAAATAGAGACAAAAGAAAATTTCTAGCATTGGGTCTAACAACACAGAAAATAACTAGAGGTACAAGTCCTGTATATAGAAGGCAGGAGTTACAGAAAAAGCTAAATGAACGCTGGTGGCAACTATCTATTCAACTCGAAGGCACTGAAGGCGTGCTTCTGTTTCAATCACCTGTAGGAAATGTTTGTTAGCATGAACCATTCCAAGGGATCTGTGAATTAAAATGTGGCAAAATTACCTCAAGAGCCTGCTTCACCTCCAAAACTCTCCGCACATCAGCCAGCCAGTCCTTGCTCAGAATCTTTGCCCATCCCTTAAGGGAGTTCATTTCGCGAGCAGCAGCGTCGAGGTCTCCCTCTTCTAGTAGGCTCTCGGTGCGGAAGAGAACACTTTCAACATCGTCACCTCCAGCCACAGCATCCTTCTTGAACATGACCTTGCTCAGGACAAGGCTGGCGGCATGGCTGGCAATACCAGCATCCTCGGGAAGAAGGCTGGCCTTTCGAACCTCATCAGCAACTCGGCGGAATCGCTCGATGATCTGGGGTGTAGATGGGATACCGCGCTGATAGGCGGTGGGGTTGATGGACGCGATAGCGGCTTCAACGACGGGATCATCGCCTGCCAGCTCCTTCACAGCAACGAGCTCGCGCACGAACGGCCGTGGAATCGCAGAGCGCTCAAGAGCCGATCGGACTGCGTCAACGGCAACCTGAAGTTGCTGAGTCTTGAGGTTGCTGTCAATAACTTCCCTCCACCCCGTTGTAAGCTTCTCCAGCTCGCCGACACTGGTGGTAAGCTCGTCTAGTTTGCTAAGGCGGCCCTCCCTTTCTCTCTCAACAAGGTCCTTGACTTCATGGAGATACTTGCGGTTGAGTTCGATGGCCTGTTCAACAAGCTCGTTCTGAAGGCGTTGTTCAGCGACTTCTTGGGCTCGCTGTAATTCCGTCTGGATCTTCTGCTGGTAGGCAAATGCTAGCTTCTCGCGCTCTGCCTCGAATTCCTCGCGGTACTGAGCGGCCTCATTAGCCTGTGACTCCTCAAAGCGACGAATCAGCTCGCGAGCGGACTCATCGAAAGTGGAATGTGCCTGCTTGATCTCTTCCTGCGCGGCGCGACGTGCTTCATCCCGAACAGCGATAATCTTCTCGCCGATCTTCTGAAGCTCCTCCTTTGCCTTTGCAACAGGGGCGGAGTATTTGGTCGAGTTTTCATCGGCACTAATCACAGTAATAATATCGTTGAAAGTCTTGACCAGCTCCTGTACGATCGCTTCGTCTCCTTCGCTAACCTGGGAGAATTCAAGTGTGGTGATAGGCACAGAGGCAGGCAGCTTGGGCTCTTCCTTCGGCTTTTCAGCTTCCTTTGGTGACTCCTTCTTGGTCTTCTTGACGGCAGAAGAGCGACCTTCGGGCTTGACAACCGCCGTCTCGGTCTTGCTGTTGGCGGCAACAGCACTCATATGGGGACCATTCTGCGAGACATCGCTTCCGGATGCAGAATCTTCCACTGCCTTTGAAGAAAGCCCGCTCTTGCTCGGGATTGTGACTTTGCCGCCTTCCGGCACAGAGGAAACCCGGTTCTGATCGCGGAGGGTGTTTGGGAAACGACGGTAGAAATCACGTTCCTCAAAGTAAAGGACGCACTCCTCACCATACGGAACATATTCTGTGAAGAAGTCGTGAAAGTTGTCGGATTTCAAAGCCAGGAAAATGCCCCCTCCATAAGCCAGACCGGATGTGAGGAATAAGTAGATGAGGAATCTTCGGAAACGGCCCGTCTTGCGAACGGGGGCGGGCGGAGGAGGCGGAGGAGTACTGGAGTCTGTTTTTCACTTAGCATTCAGAGCTATTGTGGGTTCAATTGATGGAGAGGAATTGGAGGCTGGCGCACCAGGCGATGGCTTGGGAACGGTCTCTGGAGGAACAGCGGATTCCGAAGACGGGGTGGCAGGGGTCGAGGGCTTCGCATCAGCGAAAAAACGCTACACCGAATCAAAATCTCATTAGTACACATCCCTCAAAGGCAAGTCAAGCTATCCTGTCACCATACCTGACCTGAAAGGCGGCTGCTAGCCCCGGCTCGTGGAAGCCATTGGGGGGCTGTCCGCTGGCGAACCGGAGAAAGCAGAAGCTGCCGTCCCTGTAAAACAGAAGAGCGCAGCATGATGAGCTGCACCGCTAGGGAAGTGAGCGCTGGAAGCGGGTTAATTGGAGGGGGTTGATGATGGGGGAAGAGAGAAAACGCAGAGCGGAATTGGGTTAATGGCACTTTTACCTTTTACGATCCGTTCCGATTCTGCACCGCCGTAAGAGTGGCTCAGCTCGGGAGACCTCGTACCGCCTACGAATACGTATACGGTTGGTGAAAATGCTCAGGGCAACCCTCGTGCTGGATATTGAATTCTCAATCCGGAGTATTTTATGCCCTTTCTATGCCTCTTTTTCTTTTTGTTTGTATGGTCAATGATCAAACATTGTCATCGGTCACAAAAATCAACAAGGGTTGCTGCTACAATAAACAAAGCCAGTCTACTCCGTCGCAGGGACAAATTATTTGCTCATAGTCAAGTAATCAGAAAGAATAAGCGCAAAGTATTATATAGGCATAGCATACCGAAGGATTCTCGAAAGTGAACGGTGGAACGTAAGAGATATAGCATAAAATTGAGCCCAATCAAGAAAACGTACAGACGCCGGAAGCAATAAAGCAAAACAAATAGAACAATAAAAAATAATGAAATAGCAGGAAATTCCTGCCATGTCTAGGTAGTCTCAAATCCAATGAAGACACTTGCTCGATGTCGAAACCTCCATACCCGCTCACGCCTATTGAAGATCGTGGTCGAGCAGACCGAGGATAAAGGGGTGGCAGAAGACCAGATGATGAGAACCGGGCTATTAAAAGTTCTTGCAACATAAAATGAGTTGTCCGATCCCAGTAAGAAGAGCTCGCAGTCATGGCGGCACCATTAAAACATAAATAATTCTTGTTCGAGGTTACAGGTAGCTCCACACCAGACACACCTAGGTCTAGCCGGAAGACGTGCACCTTCCATATCTAGAAGCCAAGGTAAAGGGGAAACGAAAAAGAAATTGAGGACGCAAAAGTTACAGAGATGTGGTGACCAGGCAATGTCCTTCAACAGTTGCAAGCGCCCGCACTTTGAGTGCCGGGTGCCTCCGGTCGCAAATCGACGCCCGGACGGGGTGTGGTCCGCAGGTTTCGGGGTCCGGCTTGATCAAGGGGAAGTTTCTTCGCAATGGCTGTAAAAAGTTCGCGCACGTTCGACGAAGTTTTCGCCGATGTCTCAAAGAAGAGTAATCCAGCCTCGCGCGCGTAAGCCTCAGCATCGGCCGTTGGGATCGCTCGCTTGTCGGGATTCTCCGTCACAAGATCCAATTTGTTACCGGCGAGTGCAATAACGATGTTCTCATTTGCTTGACGCTGTAGCTCCTTCACCCATGACTTAGCCTTATCTAGAGATGACTGTCCGGATTTTCTATGGTTAGTAAGGTTGATGATCATATGACGGAAGTGTCAGGACCATACCGCTTGCGTGATGTCGTAGACAACCACCGCGCAGTTTGCATTCCGGTAGTACATGGGGGCCAGTGACTTGTATCGCTCCTGACCAGCAGTATCCCATATCTCAAACTTCACAGTTGTGCTCTCGTCCAGAGAGATAGTCTGTGTGAGGAACGCAGCGCCAATCGTGGATTCTCGGTAGTCGTCAAATTGATCCTAAAAGCACGTAAGCCACGCTACATATGCCGGCGACTTGCAGTGCCTACCTTGACGAATCTCAATACGAGCGAACTCTGTGAAGTTGTAGACAGTTAGCGACCGGTGAGACAGCAAAGGCGAAGACGCGGGCGAAAAGGGATCCGAACCTTTCCAACAGCGGACTCTCCTAGAGAAGAACAATGCTCTGTTAGCGTTTCTGCGAGTCACATATACAGGTAAGCATTAAACAGATAGACCAACCAAGCAGAACAAGCTTGAACTGAGCGAACCTCGCTCCGGGGCGGGCGCCTGGGGCGGCTCTGGAAGCCATCGTCAAGATAGTCGAATAAGCGGGTGTTTCAAAAGGGTCTGTGGTGCTCTCCACACACAACTTTCGCTAATCGTAAAAGAGGGGGGAGGCGGAGAAAGGAAGCTGTTTGTTGATGGGGGGAAGGAAGTGAAGGCAATAATGGAGGCGGATCGGGGATGCTGGGATGTTTGATGGCGGCCTGTGGTCAGAGAGTTGGATGACGAAGGAAGTCAGCCACACCTGGTCCAAGCCGACTGGCCGCGCTGCGGGGCGGTGTGGCGGCTGGTGGTGCTGGTGCAGCGCCCGTTGCGAGTTCCTGCCTAGGTGTTGGCTATCACCACATGCGCAACCTGTGGACAACGCTTTTCTTGGGAGATCCCCAAGGCTCCCGAATAATACTAAGAAGACCACCTCTCGCTCTCTCCAACCCTCTTTCCCTCTGTTTTTTTTTTATCACGACATGTGGTGAAATTCCCCCTCACACCCACTCCACCATCCGTCCACGCTCTTTTATTCTCCCTTTTTGGTACCATCACTCTTTCGTTCCACCTGGTCTTCGCTCCAATCCTTCGTCCAACCGGCGGGCTTTTGCTGCAATGGCTGCTTCCGTCCTCCCTTTTCGTGATATCAACCTTCACGCATCCTCCTCTCACTATGCCTTCAAATCCCCGTCCTCCCCGAATGCCCCCACTCTTGTGGTCGAGCGCCCAACCGGTGATTTACGTCTAACCAGCGGCACATTGGCGGGTGCGAAGCGCATCTCCAGCATTGCGGGTATTCTTGGTATCATCAAGCTGAAGCTGGGTATGTTCTTTGCCGAATACCAGTGGCCTGGATGGGGTGCTTATTCTTGTAGACAAGTACATCATAGTTATTACAAAGGCTCAGCCTGTTGGGCGGCTGCGAGGCCACATGGTTTACAAAGTTGCTGGGACCGAATTTCTCCCCCTCCGCGAACGCCCGCTCCACGACCACGATGAAGACACCTACCTAGCGCTGCTGAAAGAATTGCTTCGTACTGGACCGATGTACTTCTCTTACGCTCTAGACCTTACCAACACCTTCCAGCGCCAGTCACAAACCGACCCCAGCCTTCCAATGTGGAAACGAGCTGACGATCGGTTTTTCTGGAATCGTTTTATTCAGTCCGATCTGATTGATTTCAGCCTTGGGGAGCATGATGCAACAAGTGTGCGCTACGGCCCGCAACCTGGAGCTGACCCATACATCCTTCCGGTCATATTTGGGATGCTGCGCATAGCCCCTGCAAAGGTCAAATCAACATCTTTCACGTTCGCTCTAATCACTAGACGGTCTAGACATCGAGGTGGTACAAGATATTTCTCTCGTGGTATCGACGAACACGGCCATGTCTCAAATTACAATGAGACAGAACAAATCGTGATCCTGAATGATGCGGCTGGCGGTCTCTCCGGATTTGCCGGAGGACAGCCCATGACAAAAGAGAAATCCCCCAGCTTGGGACAAGATCTTCAAGTCATGGCATTTGTCCAAACTAGGGGAAGTGTGCCTGTGTATTGGGCTGAGGTAAATAACCTGAAATACACACCTAAACTTCAAGTCCGTGGAGTTGAAACTGCTGTTCAAGCTGCACGGAAACATTTTTCTGAGCAGATCCGGATTTACGGAGAAAACTACCTAGTCAATCTTGTGAATCAAAAGGGAAGGGAGGAGAATGTCAAGAAGGCATATGAACAGTTGGTTCGTATCCTAGTGTCCTCATCAACCGAAAGTACCGAAGCCGACGAGGTTAGCTCGGAGAAGCTTCACGCCCTAGAGCCACAACTTCGACAGAAAGAGCTGGACCGCCTTCACTACATATATTTTGATTTTCACAGTGAAACCAAGGGCCTCAAATTTCATCGTGCGGAATTGCTGCTCGATCGTCTGATGAACGGTTTGTCGCAGGGCGGGTACTTCCGTGGCGTGGAAGATCCTGGTGTTCCTGGTGGTCAGCTTGAAGGGCGATCGTTCCAAACCAGCGTCGTCCGGACAAACTGCATGGATTGCTTAGACCGTACCAACGTTGTCCAAAGCATGCTTGGGCGCTGGGCTCTGACAAGACAGTTTACGGAAGCGGGTGTGCTGCGCCCCGGAGAAACAGCGAATGATGACCGTGAATTCGAGAGCTTGTTCCGTAATATCTGGGCCGATAATGCAGACGTTGTATCCAAAGCATACTCTGGCACGGGCGCGTTGAAAACCGACTTTACCCGCACTGGCCAGCGGACTCGTGCCGGCATGCTTCAGGACTTGAATAACTCCATTACTCGATATGTGCGAAATAACTTTTTAGATGGACCTCGACAAGATGGGTTCGATATTTTCCTCGGAACATATCTCCCTCCAGATTCCGCTTTAGGAAATCTCCAGCTTTTTGTTGATCGCCGCCCCCTCATTATTCAGTCTATCCCCTATCTTCTCGCCGCTGGAATTTTCTTGATATTGACCGCCACGCTTACGAGGCGCCTCCCTGATTCCGCCGTGTGGCCCTTGCGCCTGTTCACCGTCTTCTGGCTCATAGTCTCTGCCTGGTGTGCTCGTTTCATCCTTAGCCACGGAATGCTCTATGTACGTGTTCCTTTTTGCCTCTTCCATTAATATAATGTGAGCCCTTGCTAACTGAATCCAATACAGGTCAATTGGCCGAAGCTGAACACCCCAGCGGCTGGATCGGAAGGATATCAGGACGCGCTCATCAAAGCTCGCTCAGACCCGGTCATCGGGCAGTTGCTCCCTTCTAGACGACACCAAAGGGGCTACAGCAACGCCCGATTGGTATTCTTAGAAGAGGGTAAGACAAGAATTGAGTAGCTGGGCTACCATATTCCCTTCAACCGTGTCGCACATCCTTTGTTTCATTCTTTCTTCTGGGCCGAGGCATAGCCTTTGGTATTCTAACTCTCTACTGTTTCATCTTCTGTCTTCTTTATTGTCGCAACTTTACTCTTAATTTTCCTTGCGGCACACCCACCTCATAATATTATTATTATGTAGATGCCCTCTGTACTATTCGTACTTTGCCAAATTATATATGGGGTTGAGTAGCAAGCCACCGCTTGCTAGGTGACACCTGAACCTTCTTCCGACCCAGTTGCACTAGAATACTATTAACACCCACTTTCTAATTATTGTATTCTACATGTTGTAATTCCCGGGGCACGAGCATCCAAACCGAGTATAGACTCGGGTCCTGAATCCGGGAATCAAATCGGAAAAGTCACGTGACGAGGCGTACAGGAGATCGGAGATCGGAGACTCTGTAGGAATCATCACCTATTAAAATCAAGGTCTGCCCCTCAAAGCTAGAAGGGTCTGTCACGTAAGCACGAGCCCCTCCTCCAGACTTATGAGGGGGATTCGCATCCCCCATTGCTTCCACAAGACCACCCAGTTGCGTCCACTCTCTTCTTATCCAGCCGTGATGTCTCGCAATTATGAGGTACGTAAGGAGCTCTGAGGACGCTGGTTTCGCGAAGGGTGCGAGCGATGAAGAAAAAAACTAATCCAGAATACAGGCTGCGATTGCAGCTCTCAATTCGTTACAAACGAACTTTGCGATCGTCGAGGAAATCAAGAAAACCACATCCCGGCAGTCAATGAACCTTCGCTCTCTCCCAGAAACAGTCGAGTGGCTCCGTCGCATCGGGTACCAGGTTTGCGACCCTTTCCTGCAGCCGGGAGTGGATGTTTCATCTCTCAGCGCAGTTACCCAGCTGACAGCAGTCTCTTCCCTCATACATAGCCGTCTGATTTGAATCGCTTGAATTCCATCCACGTTGCGGGCACGAAAGGCAAAGGCTCCACTTCCAGTTTTATCTCTTCCATCCTCTCCCAGTACACTACATCCCAGTCCTCCGATTTGAATCAGTCGCGCAAGCTCAACAAGGTTGGACTTTACACCTCCCCACACCTAAGATTTGCCCGGGAGCGAATCAAAATCGATAATGAGCCACTCTCGGAGGAACAGTTTGCTCGCTACTTCTTTGAGGTATGGGATCGACTTGAAAGTGCCGCTCGCATCGCGGGTGAGGACCCTAGCAACCCGCAAACAAAACCCCAATATTTCAGATACTTGACCTTAATGGCTTTCCATACGTATCTGAGTGAAGGAGTGGATGCGGCGGTGATTGAATGTGGGATTGGAGGAGAATACGACTGCACCAACGTAATCCCACAGCCTGTGGCAGCTGCCATCACCAGCCTAGGGATTGATCATACCGCATTGCTTGGAAGCACTATCGAAGAAATAGCCTGGCACAAAGGTGGGATCATCAAGCCTGGTGTCAAGGCGTTCTCTGCACCTCAAGCTGTCAGCGCGGAGAAGGTGCTGAAGGATCGTGCCACGGAAAAGGGAACTGAGCTGAAGATTGTGAGGGGTCATCCCGACCTAACCAGCGGCAGCGGTCTTAAGCTCGGCCTGGCAGGTGACTTCCAATATAGCAACGCAGCAGTAGCCGTGGCGGCTGCTGGTGAATTTTTGAACAAGGTCGGCATCTCAAACATAACTGCCGATTACCTCGAGAAATCTCTCCCAGCTGAATTTCGCAAGGGGTTGGAGTTGGCGCGGCTGGGGGGCAGATGCGAAACCAGGCACGAGAAGCACGTTAGCTGGTATATCGACGGTGGGCATACATTCGAAAGTATCAGGCTGGCTGGCCAGTGGTTCGCCTCCAGGATTCTTAACAACTCATCGTCGGAGGCAGCAGCAAAAAAGAAGCTTCGTGTTTTGATTTTCAACCAACAGACTCGCGACAGCACTGCACTTGCGCAAACGCTTCACGAAACTTTGTCTGCAGCTTTGGGTTCCGAACAACCATTTACTCATGCCATATTCTGCACCAACGTCACTTATAAAGATGCAGGATACCGACCAGATCTCGTCAGTCTCAATACAAATGCCACTGATATTGAAAAATTACAGGTACAGAATAACTTGGCTGAGAAATGGCGAAGTATCGATCCCTCCACCGAGGTCAAAGTTTATGGCACAATCGAGGAGGCTGTCGATTTTACCCGGGAGCTCGCTACGAGCGAAAAGGGTCGAATCGAGGGCGACGAAGCTCCAGTAATGACCTTTGTAACTGGAAGTCTACACCTTGTCGGCGGCTTCCTTGATGTGATCGAAACTAAGCCTTACTCTCAGGGCTAGTAAGTTCCATTCGTGCGCAATGGATTCTCTGCCACGTACTATAATTATATTTGACTCTACTATCACGAGTGTTCAACATCGTGCGCCTTGTATGCCCCCAGGACATTTATCTGGTCAGAGGGTTATTCTTATCATCTACTTGACTAATACCGAATGTCGGAATTTGATACAATGACATTCCAGGGATTCAACTCAGCCTTTTCTCCGCAGAGCGGCAATTATTTGAGGATTTTAAAAGTGTATATAGACCAATGGTTTCATATCCATAGAAAGGAATAAGAAAAAGATTTCCTATGAATTTAGCTTGGGTTGTGCCTGGCGAGCTGCCGAGGTTGCAAGGCAGACCAATAGTCCTGGAGGAAGATGCAGGTATGTCCTGAATAACAATTAATCTAGCAGTCGAGAACAACATACTCGACTTGAATCGCTTCGCGAATATAATATCTACTTTGAAATAAAGAGGTTCACCACGCGAGGGGTTTCGCCGAAGACTGCGATCCCTTTGCAAGGCATCCCCCGCGATCCCCCAACAGAAGCCACTTTCGACAGTGACGTGGGGCTCGAAAACCTTCCCTTCCCACACCCGCTTTTGCTACTCTACACTTCTCCCACCCCGCCCCCCAAGCAGCCATGTCGGACCCCAAAGATACTAAGGGCAAAGCCCCCCAGGTAAGCCATTTATCCGGGCGGTGGTGTGTATTCTTTTACTGCGCATTCCACTAATCCCGCGACTCACAGCCCAAAGATGCAGATTCACCTGCACCGGGACAGAAGCTCACCCCGCAGGCGGCGGAAGCGCTGCTAGAAAACAACCCCGCCCTGAAGAACGAGCTGGGTGGAATGGATAAGGACAAAGCGGTGGAGGCTCTGCGCAAGATGGATATCTCTGAGCTGCTTACGGGTCTTTCCTTGGGCGGCAAGAACAAGAAGGATATGGCTGCGTACAAGTTCTGGCAGACCCAGCCTGTGCCTCGATTCGACGAGGCGAGCAGCGCTGCTGCGGGGGGCCCCATCAAGATGATCGACCCCGAAAAGGTTTCTAAGGAACCGGATCCTCTCATTGAGGGCTTCGAGTGGACGACGCTCGACCTGACAAACGAGACCGAGCTCCGCGAGCTGTGGGACCTGCTCACTTACCACTATGTGGAGGACGACAATGCTATGTTCCGCTTCCGATATTCGGAGTCATTTTTGCATTGGTAAGTAAACCGCTTCTAGAGGATAGCTTGCATCCTCATGGAGCGAATTTTTTTCCCTCTTCAAACACTGATCGACGGATCGCAATATTTTGCAGGGCATTGATGTCTCCGGGTTGGCGCAAGGATTGGCATGTCGGAGTGCGCGCAACGAAATCGCGCAAGCTGGTTGCCTCTATCTGTGGTGTCCCTACTGAGATCCGCGTGCGCGGGCAGAAGATCAAGGTCACCGAGATCAACTTCCTCTGCATCCATAAGAAGCTGCGGTCCAAACGGTTGGCTCCTGTTCTCATTAAAGAAATCACCCGCCGTTGCTATCTGAACGGTATCTATCAAGCCATTTACACAGCCGGTGTGGTTCTACCCACGCCAGTTGCCTCCTGCCGGTACTACCATCGTCCTCTGGATTGGCTGAAGCTCTACGAGGTCGGCTTTTCTCCCCTTCCCCATGGCTCCACCAAGGCTCGCCAGATCTCCAAGAACCACCTTCCCAGCAACATCTCCACGCCCGGTCTTCGCCCCATGGAAGTAAAAGATATTGAGGCAGTCCAGGAGCTGTTGGAGCGTTACTTGAAGGAGTTTGACATGAACCAAGCCTTCACCCAAGAAGAGGTTGAGCATTGGCTAGTGCACAAGGAACAGTCTGGAAAGGAGCAAGTCGTTTGGTCGTATGTTGTGGAGGACCCCGAAACGCATAAGATTACGGACTTTTTCTCATTCTACAATCTCGAATCAACCGTGATCCAAAACCCCAAGCATGACTGTGTCCGCGCCGCGTATCTCTATTACTATGCAACCGAGTCTGCTTTCGGCCAAGGTACCAAGGTTCTCAAAGACCGACTCCTGATGTTAATGAACGACGCCCTGATTTTGGCGAAGAAGGTCAATATTCCTCCCCCAAGTTTGAAGAATATATACTGTGGAAATTCCTCTATACTAACATTTCGCGCGTCCTAGGCTCAATTTGACGTGTTCAATGCCCTCACCCTGCACCATAACCCTCTCTTCTTGGAGCAGCTCAAGTACGGCGCGGGCGATGGTCAGCTTCATTTCTATCTATATAACTATCGCACCGCCCCAATCCCTGGAGGAGTGAATGAAAAGAACCTGCCTGATGAAAAGCAGATGGGAGGTGTGGGAATCGTTATGCTATAAAGTCTAGCCAGACTCTTTTAAAATGCGGGACAATTCCAGTTTCCCCCACGAACACTATGTGGTGACACACAAGATATGAGCCTACAACGACATACAAAGCTTTCTTCTTAGATCAAGAATCCATGACATCGTATTTGTGTTGGCATAAATAATTTTAGATCAAACTCGTATTTTTTTATTATTATTTTCGCCTCCCCCCCAATCTACCGATGCCCAACATGTATGACATCCCAGGTACCACAAAGAACAGCTCTAACTAAGAATAAAGGAGTTTACTACGCTTGCCCGTGGAGACCTTGGAGCATATATTCACCCATCTCGCCTCCTCCGCTCGGCCATATGTCAATACCCCTGAGATGCAAGATTTCGTCGAGCTGAGACTGGTTTGCCGTACGTTCCTGCATCCATAAGGCGAACCACACTAAGGAACCCATTCAGGTCTATTTGACAACATTTGTTCACGTTTAATTGTCAAAAAAACCACTCTTGATACCCACACTGGACATAACATCTACTATTCATGGCCAATACAGTCTGTAATCTGGTTCGTGAGGACGAAAGCACTCATATTCCACCGAAGTGATTTTCAGCATGAGCAAACTGGAAATACAAGTGTGCTCCCTATGGTCTCCCAGGCCGCGATAGCGCTGCACCAGTTTCTCATCGAGAGAGCAAAACAACTGAACCAGGTGCCATCAATACCTGAATTGCTCGGCCACGCATGCACCGCGCTTGTTTTCAACATTCCTTTTCTTTCTCTAATGCCGATGCTAAAACAGTACCCATGCAAAACAGAGAGTGCTATAACCAACGCCGATCTACTCCCACTGTTGGCCTTGACCGGAAACATTCCGGCAATGGAATGTTTGCTTCCATGCACCAGCGTCAATCAGCGCAGTCAGGCCTTCGGTAGCGCATTATACATGGCAGCAGCAATGGACCACGCAGACGCCGTAACATGGCTCCTCGCACATGGAGCAGATCCCAATCAAACCGGAGGAAAATGGAATACCGCCCTGCAAGCCTCTGTTGGCTACGTGAAAACAACCAAGGCACTGTCTATTCTTCTAGATGCTGGTGCGAATGTGAATCTCCAAGGGGGGCTGGAAAATTTAACCCCCATCATGACTGCAGCGGTGGCAGAGAATCGCGCTGCGGTTGAAATTCTTCTCAATCAGCCGGGCCTCGAGGTGGACTCCGTGGACGCGGAGAAAGAGAATATCGTGCATTATCTATGCCGTGTAGCAGACGCGGAGAATTTGAGGAGATTACTTGAGAACCATCCGAAGGTTAATGTCAACCAGCGAGGCTCGCAGGGGACGCCTATGCATACTGTTTTTAATATTAGGTACTATAGGTTCATATCTGAGCATGCCGAGATTGTGCAGATGTTGCTGGATCATGGGGCGGACTTGAAAATTTATGAAGGGGGGACGGGGCAGTCTCCAGTACAATGGGCAAGGATTATCGAAGAAGAGGCCGAGGAGGATGAGGATGAGGAGATTCCAGCTGCTGTGACTGTATTGAAGGGCTGGTGTGCAGAAAAGGGCTTTGACTTTGAGTAAATGATAGGAATGGCCTCAGTATACATCATTTGTTTACGTTTGAACTTCGATGCCTAAAATAGCCTTTGTGCCTCAGGCGCCAAGGCCCCTGTCAGCTCCGGATGCGTGACGTCGAGTGGAGGAGAGGAGGGCCTGGACCTGGACTCCTGCTTTCCCCTCTGCATTAACAAAGCAGTTCGTGCCATGGACTTGATCATCGTCATCCATCTCGATCTTCATCCTCTGGTTTAACCTGAATCTGAACTAGTAGGTGATTCATATTCTCAAATTTCTCGATCAAACGCCTAGCGAGCCAAGGCCGACTTCAATGGCCCAGAGCGACAAGGCAACACTCGTTAGCCAGTAATCGACATATAAATCACCGTCCTTCCCTGGTTGGCGTGAGGCTGCTAGCTAAATTAGACTCTTCTTCTACCCTTGGGTCCAGTTCACTGTGTAAACAAAATGGGGATTCCTCAATCATCGGAATCCGATGACCAGGCCGCCTCTCCAGGTTGGTATTGTCCTGTCCATATTAACATTCATAGATGTCGATTAAATGGGAGTGGAGTAGGAGGTAGCTGATTTGAAAATAGAGCAACTAAGCTATATGCTTGCCGAACGCTTTGCAACAAAATGCTTTACTCCGCTAGAACTAACGCATTTCAAAGACAACTTCTATACACGAGCCATAGATTTAGGTGGCCTCAAGTACTGGAACGAGAAGACACTTTCAGATTTTCTTGGCATCCCAGATAGCAGTGATACTCATTGCCCCCTTGATGCAGGCCCGGTCATCTTCCGTATGGTTTCATACCTAGGGGCATTCCCTTTCCAGAACACTCTGGCTCCTTCTGTTCTGACCTTTGAGGCTATGGTCAAGGTGGTTGTGCTTCTGACTGAAAGATATGGAAGGATCCTTAGAAGAGGCCGAAAAGACAGAATCAGACTTTTATTTGGCAGCCTGGCTGACGTTGGGAGGAGAGAAATTGAGCAGCCAAAAACCGAAATTAACAAGGCAAAAGACGCTCCTAGCTCTTATGCCCAGGGATTCGATATCGATGCGCCTGCCAACGAGGACTATGAGGAGGATGAGGACGATGATCTTGCTCTTGCAGCTTTAGAATCCTTAGATGCTATTGAAGTCTTCAGGCATGACTCGCGCATTGACAGGAAAGTTTATGAAGCTCGAATCTCCGTCAGCACATTCCGTCGTCTCTTGATGCTGCTTCTTGTGATATCCCCCTTGAGACCTCTGGATGAGGTAACAACGTACACCTCCGATCTAAGCGACAAGCCGATAGAGGATGTACGAAAAGAAGCAGACAACATCCTAGCCGCCTTCAGCCAAGAGGCCACAGGAGGAATTACATACAAAACCTTCGCGAATACAATCACTTCCTCATTTCCTTTCCTTTTCGACCCCTTAACTCCACTCTTCGAACACCTCCTCTTCAGCAAGAATTTGGATTTATCTCAGAAGCGTGCATCAAGCGGCTCTCTCCCGGCCACCGAATCAACCCCAGAATCTTCGCAAATTGCACCCCCGTCTCCTTTGTCGATCACCCTTCCTGGAAGTTTCGAATCAACAATCCTAAGCCCAAGCGTCGTTTCACATCTCTCATTCTTCCTTCCGTCAACATCACCAAACCTGAACCTCCTGCGGGGCAACGTGCGCCTTCATCCCGTCTTCTCAACGGCAGCACACGGCTCATCCCTAACATCTTTCTCCCACCACGTTCTCACCTGGCAGTCAGCCACCCTTCTCCTCCTCGAAGGCGCCGACTCCGAGACAGGAAGCATGATGACCATTGGCGTGTATCTCCCTCAACCGTGGAAATCCCCACAATCAGGCCACAGCAAGACCTCCAAATTCTCCCCCTCAGTTCTCCCCTGCATGTTCCAGATCTCCCCCAAGCACCTCCTTTTACAGGGAAACACCTCACCCTCCGCCCAGAAACCAAACATCCCACCCGCATACTTCTCAACACACACCGGTATCTCAATAGGCTGCCAAGTCCCGCCATCCTCACGAACCCAAAAAATCCCCCCAACCCCGCACGGCGCCGGAAGCCTCACGATAGACGTTGGTCTCGAAACCGCGGAACTCTACACCGCCCCGATAGGGCACGACGGAGTCTTCCTCCCCCCAGGCACAGCATCGATCTCCGACCCCGTCCGCAAAACCCACATTGATATCTACAGTCTTGAAATCTGGGGTCTGATCCCCGATCCCGCTCTCTCGGCCACGGAGGAGGGCCGTAGCGCCGTCGAAATCCAGAAGGAGAAGTGGGACTTTGAAGCCCGCGAGGCGGAGAGAAGACGGAATCTGAATCTCAAGGCTGGGGCGGGCGATTCCGCCGCCGAAAGTGCGAGATGGTTGTTGGAGACAGCGGGGATAATTGGGGCCCACGCGGGTCTGAGTGGAGGGAGTACTAGGTGATAGATCGTAAAACGAGTAGATGAGTAGATGAGTAGATATTATTGTTGGCAGGCAGGCAGGCAGTTATGTTGCCTAGACTGGGAAGAGGTTGAAAGATATGGTTATTTGGCGTGGTAATGTGGAGCCGTTGGAATTATATATTATGACTCCTCTCTAATGAATGTTATTTCTTTTTCTCGTAGCACCAGCTCATATCAGTGTAATTTATGGTAATAGACGGGCACGATAGCAATAGGACTCGAAGAACTTATAATGTTTATAATATCTTCATCACACGCTAAGGTATACTAGGTAGGAAGGAAACATGGCTCATGGGGGTGACGGAGCAGGTACTATATAACACTAATATACAGGTACAAATAAATTATAGACCTAACGGGGGAAGACCCGCGGGGGGCCCATAGAAATCCTTCAATTCTTCCTCCTCCTCTTCCTCTATATATCCATCGGTATTCTCCACATCCGAGTCCTCCCCAACAGTTCTGCCCCGGGAAAGCTTACTGCGGCCGCTAACAAGCAAACTAGGAACTGGTGTGCTAGCCTTCCTCTCGGGCTCAGGCTCCTGTTCCTCGGTGGGCTGCTCCCGAGGAAGCTGATAAGCAATGAACCCATCCGGGGCGCGTTCAGCACGATCCATAATCTCATTCATGTACTTGCGCACCTCTTCTGGAGGTTTAACGACACGGCTCAGGGGCTCTAGGACTTTCGGGTTGGTGCTGTAAATGCGGAAGGTGACAGGTTGGTAGTATTCCTTGAGATTGAAGTCCTTCTTTGCATCGGAGTCTTTGGCTTTGGCTTCCTTGCCATCTGCAACGGTTTTGCTTGTGCTAGAGGTGGCCGCAGGCTTTTGTTCGCCTTGGTCACCTCCTCCTTTATCTCCCTCAGACGGGAGTGGTTTGGTTTCAGTGGATGTGGTAGTCGATTCCTTGTTTTTGTCATCCTCTTTATCCTTGGTCTCCCCATCCTTTGGCTTCTCCTTATCCTTTTGGCTCACTTTATCTTTACTCTTATCCCCCTTTTTCGACCTCGATGCTGCCTTGCCTTTGCCTCGTGAAGTAGTCGGCTCAGTCCCAGTTTCAATAGGAAAAGGTGTGCTGGGGTCCACCTTTCGGATAAGCAAGAAAGATGCAAGAACCGTTGTTCCGCCTGGGAGCCACTCTAGGATTGTGTTCTCTGGGAATAGATAACGATCACCGGAGCCTGCATGACCCGATGTACTGCTTCCATAGGGTGTCAAAGGAGAAGTAAACTCGAAAACCACGGATTTGTAATTTAATCTGGGCTGTGGCGGAGGCCGCGGGGGAGTTGCGCGATAATATGGAGCCGGAGAGCCGTATTGGGCAGGGCGAGATTGGATGGGAGGCGGTTGACTCTGGTAAGGTGCTTGCTGGTAAGGCGGATGCGGAGGTCCTGGGCGTGGGCCAGTGGTCGGATGCTGTTGTTGAGGCGGGTGATGTTGTTGTACGGCTGGGATTTGTTGCTTCATGTTGGCATGCGAGCCGGTCGTAGAACCTGGGGCAGGTACTACAACACTGGGAACCGACGCCTGGGTGGGCGGCCCTTGACCCGCCGCCGCCGTGCCTGGCTCCTGCTTGATTTGGGGTGTCGAACCTTGAGGAGTGGATGCCGCAGGCGATGCTGTTTTGGGGATTTGTACCTCCACCCGTGGTAGTGACTGGGGTGTTTTCTGTCGCTGAGCTTGTGGTGCAGGCGTTTGCTGGGCGCTAGATGGAGGCTGTGGTTGCGGTGTTGCTTGTTGCGGCTGTGGCGGTCCTTGGGCCGGTGCCGGCTGGGGTGTTTGAATTGCTGGTTGGGGAGTTTGCGGGGAAGGTTGTGAAGGACCTGGAGTTGGTGGCTGGGATTGGTGTTGTTGTTGTTGTTGTTGTTGTTGTTGTTGTTGCTGCTGCTGCTGTTGCTGTTGCTGACGTCGTTGCTGTTGCTCTCTCGCTCGGATGATAGCATTTAACTCATCAATATGAGCTTGAAAAGTTCGGAGTTGTTCTTGACTTGCATTAGTCGAGGCGACCAATCGCATCAGGGCTTTCAGCTCAGGATCTTGTGCGGCTCGGGTAGCAAGCATCTGAATGACAGGGTCTGGGTTAGGTTTCGGCGGTTGAGGAGGATGTTGGGATGCGGCAGGTCGGTGCCCTGATTGCGGCCCGGGAGGACGATGAGGGGGTGCATTGTTGGGGGTTCTAGTGGTCTGGTGAGGGGGTGGTCGCGGGCTCTGCGTGTATCCAGGTTGAGATGGAGTAGCCGGGGAATTATGAGCGGCGTGTTGTCGCGGGGTTTGCGCTGAATTAGATGGTTGTGGATAAGGCTGATACTGCTGGAAGTTATTGGGAGGGCCATAGTGAACCATTGGGCGTTGTGTCGGGGTGTACTGAATCGGAGGTGGCGCGTTAGGATCCTTGACGGTGTAGAGCATAGCATCGAAGAGATGAGGCCCAACAACTATATTGCAAGGCCCAACCTTCGACATTGTCTCCTTGGGCGGGTTCTTCCCCTCGATTTGCTCCCTCTTGGTCTTCTTGGGTTTGGTCCAATATCGCTCAAGAATGCCATCGCTGAGCCATTTCTTCTTCGATCGCTCTAGTGAGGCGAGGAGAACCGCGCTGTTGCCACATCCTCCACTATTAGCATATGCCTAGACAAAGAGGGCGCGTCCTCTGAGAAAATGTGAGCCATACCTCTCTGCAATTGACTGGTAGTCCTTGGGTGACAGATTTGCGTCCTGCGGCGAAGGGAGCATGGGCAGAGCTTCACCATCTTTGATCTTCGTAGGAAGGGGCGGCTCGACGATCTCGGGTTCCGGATTAGGAGTGGGAGATTTAGCAACAATGGGGGTTGAGGCCTTCTTCTTTGTAGACTGCTGAGCTTGAGATAAAGGAGGTTGCGGCGTGGCTTCGGAGACTCTTCGCTTCGCCGCAGGTTCGCGACGCTCGCGGGCGGAAAGTCGGCGTTTCTCAGCCATCGGGGGAATCCCGTAATCAGAAATTATAGTATCGGAGGAAGAGCCCACGGAAAAAGATGGAGGGCATGTCGGAGGGGAAATTCGATGAGGTGATGCGACGCAGGGATGGCGGCGGTGGTGGAGGTGTAGAAGAAAGAGTTGAGTATTGATCGAGGGGGAAAAGGAAACCTCCGAGAGGCGTTAGTTAGTGCCTTATTTATCAGGTGTGGAGCGTAACATCGCTCCATCGCTCACTTCTCGCGTCTTCCTCTTCCACACCTTAGCGGATATCTGTCTATTTCATCGCTGATCTAGAGCTATTTGCCCTCTCTTCGTCTTCTATGGTATCCCTTTGATAGTACCCTCGCATCGGACCCCATCCCACTCTCATATAACCTATATACGCTGTATGTATATGTCCTGTCCTTATCTATGTGGAGCCACGGAACCGTTGTCTGCTAGAAACTGGCCATGAGAATTACTTAGATTGATGCTAACCTCTACCAGAAGGCCCGGATGAGCCATGGTTGAGCTCAAACCGATCTTTAAGAAGGCTTACTGGGCATTGGCTGCTGCTGGACTTGTCTATGTCTCCATCGTCTACTCTTTAACATACCCAGTTGTGCAAAGAAAGTATGATGAGCCCTCTTGCTAA
This sequence comes from Aspergillus panamensis, assembly GCA_027569225.1. Lineage (NCBI taxonomy): Eukaryota > Fungi > Ascomycota > Eurotiomycetes > Eurotiales > Aspergillaceae > Aspergillus > Aspergillus panamensis. The sequence continues at coordinate 129,758 of JAPDER010000046.1, read as the reverse complement.
ATGATCCTGAGATGGCTCTTCTTTTCTGACCAGTGGCTTGACCTAATGTAGTGCAGTATATGCCAACAAAATAAACCCATCTCGTTGGCAGGATGTCAACGACGTCGAGTCTTTTGGGTTTTTAAGTGAGTTACCTGTACAACAGGCCATGGTAGGGCTCCAACCACTGACTGAAGCAGAAACACAGGTTCAGCCTTTCACTCTAGTCACGCCTGACAATGAGACCCTTTACGGGTGGCATATTCTTCCACTACATCTATGCCGAGAGCACGAAGCGGAGCTAAATGCAAACGTGCCATCTGGCCCTGCCGATGACTATACCACCACCCCTGCGTTCAAAATCCTGGCTAATGATCCCAATGCTCGGGCGGTTGTTAACTGTAAGCCTATGAAAAAAAAAAAAAAGAAAAACGAACCCCCTTTAGATTTAATATATACTCACCTGCTCTCAGTCCACGGCAACGCTGCCCATCTCGGCTCCGCCCAGCGACCCCAGACATATCGAATGCTTCTGGGGCTATCTACAGCCTCTAATCCCATTCACGTGTTTGCTATCGATTACCGTGGCTTTGGTATCTCCACCGGTACTCCCACAGAGGAGGGCCTTATCACAGACGGAGTATCTCTCATAAACTTCCTCACTTCTAGCCCGTTGAACGTCCCCCCTTCTCGAATTGTCATCATGGGCCAGAGTCTGGGGACAGCGGTGAGCGCGGCCGTAGCTGAACGATTCGCATTTGGGTCTTCCGATCCCACCCAGATTCAGCCGGCCATTACGAACCCGGAGCCCTTTGCGGGTGTTATTCTACTCGCGTCCTTCAGCGGTCTAACCAACCTCATCGAATCCTACAGCCTTAAAGGATTTACCCCGCCGATTCTTTCCCCGTTGCGTGGGTATCCAAGGGTGCAGAAGTGGGCCCGAAGCCACATCTTAGACCGCTGGGATACCGCAGGCCGAGTCGCAAGGTTGACAGGCGTCAAAAGTTCAGAGGATATCAACCCTGCGTACGCGCGCAAGGGACTAGACCTGGTTATTATCCACGCACAAGATGATTTCGAGATTCCTTGGTACGAAGGACGTCGTGTCTGGGTCGCCGCAACGGGCGAATATGAAAAGGATCGCCCCGGGAACCTAATCTACGACAAGAAGGATGCCAACGGCCCAGGTGAAGTCCAAATCTGGGAGAACCAGTCCAGTGAAGGTGGAGCTGTGAAGAGAGTTAGATGGGAGCGTGTTCGTTATGGAGGTATGTGTGTGTACATCCGGTGTAAGATGATGAAATGGCTAACATGAATGTTATTTAGGCCACAATCGTGTCGCGACCTTTTCTGTTGCTGCCCTCTCTGTGCTAAGGGCCTTCGAGGAGTGAGGCTATAGTCTCTTGACAGATGAATCACTTACTTGCTCGGTTCGATTTTCTTGAATGATATAGATAGAATATGATAAACCTAGTTAAGAACTTCGCCTAAGATAAATGTTGATATTTTGTTGAATAATGACTCAAATTTTGAGAGGAGATAGAGAAATGGTAGGCCCAATATATATACAAATGACAAACACCATATCCCTTTTTTTAAACCCTATGCTATAAGCGACACCAAGTCTGCAACTGTAGATAGACACTAAGCAAGAATCACAGCGCGCGCCACGTCTTTCAAGTAATAAAAACGACAAGCCCACAGGGTTGGTCTATATTGTCAAACAAAATAAATAATACATGATTTCCAGCTGATAGGAAAGAAAATGGGGCTAAAATCGCCTTCGTCTTGAGAAATACACGTCGAAGAAGGTAAAATAAATAGGGGGTAATATATTCACACAAGGAAGGTCGAGAGAGTCTCATCAGCTTCCTTTGGTTATTTCTTGTGTCGGTCGGCCTGGGCCTTCAGGTACTTCTGAACGAGTTCCTTCCTGTAAAGAGAAGTTAGAATTAGCATCGAGACAGTCGAGATTTGAGCTATCAAGGGTAACTTACTGGTTCTGAGGGGGTGCCTTTTCGTAGTGGCTGAATTCCATGGAGTACTCGCCCTTACCCTGAGTTGCAGCACGGAGGTTGCTGCTGAACCCGAACATGCCATTCAGACTGCAGTCGGCGTAGACCGTGAACTCATCAACACCAACTTCGGAATCGTTAATCGTAGCGTTACGCTTGTTCAGCAGGGCGATAACATCACCCTGGAACTCGGACGGGGCGGTAACAACAGTCTTCATCATGGGCTCCAGGACGGAAGGGTTACTCTCCATGAAGGCCTTGCGGAAGGCCTGTTGGGTGGCGTTCTTGAAGGACATTTCGGACGAGTCAGTCATGTGGGTAGCACCATCGTTGATGACCATCCTGGTTCCAAGAACCTTGTGTCCAATGAGAGGACCCTTGTCGCAGGCAAGATGGAAACCCTTCTCGCAAGCAAACAGGAACTTCTCCGAGATACTTCCACCGACGATCTGTTCCTCGAAGTTGTTTTCTTCGAGCTTGCCGGTAGGCTCCAGCCAACCGACAACTCGGGCGTAGTCACCAGGACCTCCGGATTGTTTCTTGAGAAGGTGGTCGAACTCCACACGTTGGCCAAGGGTTTCTCTGTAGGCAACCTGGGGTGGTCCAGTCTCACAGTCAACACGGTACTCACGTCGCATGCGTTCGACGTAGATGTCGAGATGCAGTTCACCCATTCCGGAGATAAGGGTCTGCTCACTTTCCGTGTCGTAGGTCACGCGGAAGGTGGGGTCTTCTCGTTGGAAACGAGCCATGGCTTTGGAGAAGTTGGCAGAATCTTTGTTGTTCTTGGGTTTAATAGAAAGGGAAATAACAGGTTCTGGAACAAACATGGAAGACATGGTGTATGCCAACTGTCCATCCGTAAAGGTATCTCCAGAGGCACATTCAACGCCAAAGACAGCACAGATCTCACCAGCTCCGATCTCAGTGACATCTTCCATTTCATTGGAATGCATGCGCACAATACGGGGAATCTTCACCTTCTTGTCGGTTCTAGCATTGAATACGTTTGAACCCTTCCGGAGGGTGCCCTGATAGACACGAATGTAGGTCAACTGTCCGAAGTTGCTCTCTTCCAGCTTGAAAGCGAGGCAGACTAGTGGGACGGAGTTATATGGAACAAGTGCCACGGAGGCCTCACCACGCTTCTTGTCAAGGGCCAGGTTTTGGACCTCAGCCGGGTTGGGCAGGTAGTCAACGACGCCGTCCAACATAGGTTGCACAGACTTGTTGGCGAGGGCAGAACCCATGAAAACCGGGGTGAACTTCAATCCGATGGTAGCCCTGCGAATTGCCTGCTTCATCTGGTCTGCTGTGGGCTCGATTTCCGAAAGGAAAAGTTCTGCGATTTCATCATCGACATCGGCCAAAGTCTCGATGAGCATTCTCCTCCTCTCCTCTGCAATTGCCTTCACTTTCTCTGGGATTTCATCTTTAATGACAATATCCTCACCACTTTCACCAACGTTGTATAGAGCCTTCATGCGGATAAGGTCGACGACACCCTCGAATTCATCCTCAGCACCGATTGGTACTTGAACTGCAGCGGCGGGCATCTTGAGCTTGGAGTTGATCTGGTCGATAGCCTTGAATGGATTGGCGCCCATACGATCCATCTTGTTGACAAAGGAAATGCGGGGAACATTGTACCGTCTCATCTGTCGATCCACGGTGATGGTCTGCGATTGAACACCCGAGACAGCGCAAAGAATCATGACTGCTCCATCAAGAACGCGCAGCGCTCTCTCGACTTCAATGGTAAAGTCAATATGTCCAGGGGTGTCGATAAGATTAAAGTGGTACTTCTGCTCCTTGCCATCATCATCCTTCTTGACCCAATCACAGAAAGTAGCAGCCGATTGAATGGTGATACCCTTTTCACGTTCCAGGTCCATAGAGTCCATCTTGGCTCCAACTTTGTCGCCACCACGCACCTCATGAATAGCCTTGATACGACCGGTGTAAAAGAGGACACGTTCGGTACATGTTGTCTTGCCGCTGTCGATGTGAGCCTGCTCAGAGAGATGACTAGTTAGCCCGGATTCAGTTGTGACCAGATCACCCTGGAGAACCCACAGCAATACCAATGTTCCTGACTCGGGAGAGCCGTTCCGCATCGACAGGGTCAAGGTTTTCGATAATAGCCTCCTGGGTTAAAGATTCGGGGTTCGCCGCAGCAGCCTCTAATCTAAATAGGGCATTATGTGTTAGCAGCTGGATAGCAATGGGGTAAAAGAGGATGTAGAAGAAAGCGAAATTGCTTACACAGCAGCAGCAGCAGCCGACGCATTCCGTCGCTGCTGGAAATGTTTGTTTAAGATAGTCGACTGATAGATCGGTGTCGCTGAACGGAGAACGGCCGGAGACGCAAATCTCCTGGACAGAAGCGTCTGCGACTGGAGACGAACAGAAGACCTGGTGAGACCAGAGATGGCGCGGGATGGCAGCCGCGCAAGAGTAGGACCCCTCATAGTTATCGTCAAAACACACCTAGAATTGATCAAATGCTGATGCTTCACCCTCCAAATCCCAAGAATCGCGCCTGTTCTTGTCCTCCGAAAAAAAAGTTCGGGGAACCCAGGAACGCATCACGTGAACAATGTTGATTGGTTCGTAGCAGAAGTACATGATTCCCAAGCTTTGAGTCGCCAGAACGGGATCACGATGGTACTTTGTTATTCAAAGCATGATTTCTGAATATGGAGGTTCTTCTATTTTGCGTAAATCCATAAAGCTTCGTACTTAGAGTCTGGTATTCATCACCAACATCACAATGGCCGTTGGCTATAGATCGTGTAATGATATGTTACGATTCGTTTCGTTACAATACTCGAAATTACACAGGGGCGACCGCCTTCCCTTCTGCCATGATGTTGAAATAGAGCTTTCGACCAGAACTTCTCGGATAAGATGTTAAAATGTGGACTCAGATTCCAATGGTATTCAAGGACATTGCCATTTAGCTAGAGCTTCCGTGGTATGACTCGAGCTAGATGCGTGCGTCCGTGAAATTACTCGCCACTGTCTCCCGGTCCAAGCTGAGGAAGCCGGCCATTAGTTTAGACCATGTACGAAGCTCCTAACTTGCATGATATTTGATCCGATAAATTACTAATGAAACTTCTAGTTCATACAAAGGCAGCGGGTCCTTAGCCTATGGCGGGAGATTGTTCGGGCATTGAATAGTTAACAACCACCCAGTGATCCGTTAACGAGCTTCCAGTGCTGATATGAGATACAACAGAAATCCCAAAGTCGCCAACTCGAAACGAGCTTCGTGACTACGCTCGACAGGAGTTTGAGCGTCATCGCAATGTTACAGACCTGGTTGGTGCACCCAGAGGTTTATGTTTGGAGATTATGGGCTGATAAGATTGCAACAGCAACATATAAGATACCTGATTTCGGTAAGAAAGATTCCTGTTTACTGAATGATAGTTATGGATCCTGATGAAATCAGACAGGGAAATCTGAGTTTGATACGATGAGACGATATATCGATGAGCAAGCTGCACGCTAAGTAGCACTGCTCAGCTTGGGAATGAGTTCTTGGAAGACTACTACAGTAGCCTGTTCATAATTGAAATACTAGATGTATCTATATATAATAAATAATATAGTATATGATGGCTCGTGTGCTTTTTTCAAGATTTAAGCTTGTTAGACGCCCCCAAGCATCACAACAGGCACTTTTCCTGAAGTAGAAACATGACGGCCAGAAGAAGCATTGGCAATGGCTCCGATTTTGCAGATATGAATATGATGATCCCACATATAGAACATCAGGAAAATTGTAGTATTCAGTAAAAATATAAAGGAGGGGAGGAAAAGATTTTGATATATTTACAATCCCAAACACCAGAGAATAGAGGAGATCGACTTAAAATACAACACATGGAGTCGGCTTACCTTCACCAGCCTCACCGCTGTCGTGACAGCAACTCCTTTACAGCATCTAATACCCCAAGCGACTTCTCTTCCGAAGGTTCAATGGCTGAGCGAGCAGCATCTTGCTCTGGCGTTTGAGGGGCAGGGGTCTTGGCCGCCTCGTTGGCTGCCGCCTCAATGGCTGCGTGGCGTTCCCTCCAGTCCCTATCCTCTTTATCTCGGATCTCCAACTCACGCAACCAAGCATCCCGCTTCTCTTGACTCTTGCGTTCCTCCAATACCTGCTCGAACTCTCTCCGCTGCTTTCGCTCGGTCTTGAAGTACATTCCTCCGGCAACGACGGCGAGCAATGTGAAAAACTGGGCGTAGATACGGGCGCGGAACATGCGATTCATTTCGACGGAGTCACCGGCCTTCATGGACCGGTAGGCACGGTAGAGGGCATAACTGGTGGCGGCACATCCTAAATTCGAGATTTGTTAGGTACGGCCGCATTGTCTCGTTTGCGACCAATGTCCGACGGGTTCATTCACCTAGAGGGATCAATGGTTCCTCCTTGAGCCTCCTGCGGAACTTCTGAAGCGAGCTTTCTTCTTCAAACTGACTAGAAATTTGCGCTGGTGTTAGCGGATTGTTTTCGTATATCCATTTGGAGAAATTCGGTTTGTGATGCGGGAACGTACGGACTGTCCTCAAAAGAGGATGGAAGAGGCTCGCGGCTCATTGTATTATGAAAGTTAACAGTCAATATGAAATCTTGTCATCTGTGAACGCTTCACGTGAGGTAGTTTGCTTAGTGAAGAGATGAAAAATTGCACCGACTAGTTGATGAGGAGCTCTTTCGACTTCCACATGACGTCGGAGGTGAGCATCAGCCGATCGAGGGATGGGTTTTCGTAATATACGGGATCATACACTGACATACGGTATCGGATATACAACTCTACAGATAAGTATTTTCCCCCCAGACCATGGGAGTTCAAGACAACGTTGTTAGGGCATATAGCAAACGTCATATTGAGCTACTCTAGACCTTTTGCCCCTATTATTACCCTTGCTTGAGAATTCTCGATATGCATCTTTGGGATCAATGTGGTATTTCAACTTTACGTGTAGACCGCTTTGAAAATGCTGCGATCTGTATGGCTGGTTGATGCAGGGCTGATGACATAAACATTTGCCCGCCGATTACGGAATTTTTTTGTCCCCGCCAAAAAAAGAATGACTCCGAGTGCCATTATTTAATTATTTTGGCTCTCGCTCTTCCTGGCATTTGCGAATTGAATTGCCAACGTACATACCCCAATCTATTCCCAGGATTCACATCTGAGCGGACCTCGCAATGTCCGACAAGACTTCTGTAAATGGGACGACAACCCCGGTCTCCGCCAAGTTGAGTAATTTGACTCTGACTGAGTCTGGTCTCGCTACCCCAACATCAGAGAAGGAGGAGAAGGAAATTGTCCCAACATGCCCGCATACTTGGGATATTCCCGACGCTTTCCTGCTCCCGAATGGTTATCCGGACGTGAGTTATTCCACTTTGTCCTTCGACTCTCCGCTGAGCCATCTTTATCGCTAATATATCTTTCATGGGATTCAGTATCTCCGGTTGATTTTGACTTCTCGCGTATACGATGTCATTCACGAGTCTCCGCTGCACCATGCCGTCAACCTCAGCAATCGCATGGAGTGCCGTGTGCTCCTTAAGCGGGAGGATCTGCTTCCTGTCTTCAGTTTCAAGCTGCGTGGGGCTTATAATAAGATGGCTCATCTCACTCCTGAGCAGCGCTGGAAAGGTGTTATCGCATGCTCCGCAGGTGAGATTCCCGGCCTCAATTCTCTCGCAATCGAGTAGCAGCAGCTCATGTGCCGTATAGGAAACCATGCCCAAGGTGTCGCTTATTCCGCCCGTAAATTGAAGATCCCCGCTACCATCGTTATGCCCTCTGGCACTCCAGCTATCAAACACCTGAACGTTGCCCGCCTCGGAGGTAGTGTCGTCCTTCATGGAAATGATTTTGATGCCGCCAAGGAGGAAGCCTTTCGCCTGGAGAAACAGCATGGCCTTACCGGTATCCCGCCTTTCGACGACCCGTACGTGATTGCTGGACAAGGGACTATCGGAATGGAAATATTGCGCCAGGCAAATCTGGAGAAGCTCGAGGCTGTGTTCTGTGCTGTTGGAGGAGGGGGTCTGATTGCTGGTATCGGTGTCTATCTTAAACGCATCGCGCCCCACGTTAAAGTCATCGGAGTGGAAGCTCACGACGCCAACGCCATGGCCCAGTCCTTGGATGCAGGCTCTCGGGTGCAGCTTAGTGAGGTAGGCCTCTTTGCTGACGGAGCCGCTGTCAAGTCTGTCGGAGTCGAGTGTTACCGGGTAGCATATGAGGTGGTGGATGAGATCATTCAAGTTTCTACGGATGAGACTTGCGCCGCTATCAAGGACGCATTCGAAGATACACGATCCGTCGTCGAGCCTGCAGGTGCCCTAGCCATTGCGGGTCTCAAGAAGTATGTCTCGATGTATCCTAGCCCGGATACTACCAGGGAACTGGTTGCCGTTGCTTCTGGTGCCAATATGGACTTTGACCGACTTCGCTTCGTTGCCGAACGCGCTGCCTTGGGCGAACGCAAGGAAGCCCTTCTGAGCGTTAGGATTCCCGAGCAGCCTGGAGCGTTCGCTAAATTGGTGGAAATTGTTCTTCCCCACGCGGTCACTGCATTCAACTACCGGTACGCTGATGACACTACGGCAGATGTCCTGATGGGCATCTCCCTATCTGCCTCGACTGGTCGGGATGATCTTGCGAAGATCATGAGTGAGTTGGACAAGGGCGGTATGACTGCAAGAGACCTGAGCGACGATGAACTCGCCAAGCGACATGTCCGCTTCCTTGTTGGTGGACGAAGTGAGGTGAAGGACGAACGCTTGTTCATGTTCGAATTCCCAGAGCGTCCTGGTGCACTGGCTAAGTTCCTAAGAACACTCCGCCCGACCCAGAACATCTCTCTCTTCCACTACCGTAACTACGGTGGAGATGTTGGTAAGGTGCTTGCAGGAATCCAGTGTCCCAACCCCGAAAAGGAAGAGCTAGAGGCTTTCCTGAAAGACCTTGACTATCCTTTCAACGAGGAGACCGACTCCGAAACCTACAGGACATTCCTTCGTCGTTGATATCAAGAAAAAGCCTCCTTTCATTTTGAGTCATTTGATTTTCAAGTGGACAGAGCATTGAACTTCTTTCTTCGGCGTTTGGGATATACGGTGGGAGCAGCTGTTTCTTTTTCTCAATTGTATCGTATACATACCAGCAATATAGATTAATTATTTATTATTAGCTATCTTTATATCTTCAAGATCATTCTTACTGACGTAGTCTGGCACACTATCTCTTTTGCTTTTACCCTCTCTCTTTCCCTAAAGTCTTTATACCTCGGAATTTTCTCATATCATGATTTATGGCATTCCCCCCTTTTTGATACATTTCTCTGGTAGTGAAAGTCTCATTCTCCCAGAAATCTATAACTGTGAAGTGACCAGCTTTGCCCCCCTCCCCTGCCCCCAATGCAGAGCAGAAGGTCTTCCCACAAACACAACCTTCAACCTTTCTTTTCATTATCACCTGTCAAGAAATCTATCCTCCAGAACCACGAAAGCCGGTACCCCTCTAACCGAGGCTTCATACCTCGTGTACTAAGATCCAAATCATCATTTCTGAGCTTAACACTGGTATCATATCATATGCACCATGGCGTCTATTCACACACTGCCTCCAGAGCTGATCGCTATGATCCTCCAGCACTGTGAAACCTTTTCTCAGCTACTGGCCCTCAGTTCAGTATCGAGGCAGCTCTATTCTATTTGGAAATCCAATGTAAGCTCAATTCTCTGGTCCCTAGGACGGGCTCGGATACTCGGCTTCACTGACGCTTTAATGGCAGTAAGGTTTTATCACCAGTCCGCAAAGATTCAACGTGCTAAATTATTTTGTTCTCCTCAGGTCCGCGCCAAAGAAATTACCAAAAATGCCCTCTTGAACGGACAGCTCCCACCAGATCCATTTCCTCTTGCTGAATTAAGCGGCGACGTGCGCAAACCCTCGGTAGAGGAGTTCAAACTTGTCTTGGACTTTGACCATCTGGTTAAGTGCCTCGAGAAGTTCTGCATGGGTATTTACTCAGGTGGAATTACTCGGATGAAATTTACCCTGGGGGAGTAAAATTGTCTGCTCCAGACCGTCCCTGGAGTGAGTGTAGCGAAAACTTTGCTATTGCAGCATATTGGGTCTTCCTGTCAGGGGCCATACTCTTATAGCGCTTACCAGAAGCCAATCAACTTAGTCTTAAAACAGGGTCCAACAAACTTTCTCAGCGACTTTTACGAAAAAATGGACGATGTTTGGTCCTGGGAGGAAGACTACCAATGCTCGCTCACTGACGAGGACAAGCGGTGTCTTTTTCAGTACCCAATCTATAATCCATATGACTATAACCGCCATGAACAGCTCTTTCAGCCACTGGCAGCACTATTGGTGGAGGAAAATAGGAAACGTTTTGGAAGTTCATATTTGCAAAAACTATTGCAGCGAACCGTCCAACACGTGGCTGCACAGCATATAGCACTATTATGGTTCAACTGTGATTTAAAACTTGTGGAAGAGGGAAGAGGCCCTTGTTTTCAACCGTCAAATACCAATGAAAAAGTAGAAAACTGCTTCTGGTATGCAATGGTGTGTTTTGTCTGGAAGAAGTAACCATGCCACGGAAGGTAGAAGACGCATGTCGGGCAAAAAGAACCACAAGTCTCGTTCTGCCCTCCGTGAGAAATGAACGTTCCACAGTACCTTCTGGGTACCAGGAATTCGTGCACTTACAGGGCTTGTTTGAAGAGATACACCTGGAGCGGAATTCACATTACGACATCGATGACCCTACATGGGGTCCTCCCCCTCAGATGTTTCAATTCGTGGAACATATAAGTCACAAGTATTTAGGTCTCCGCTTTATGGACCAGACCTTTGAGTATGATCTACATGGTATGCTATGCGAGGGTCTGTTTGAAGTAATTTGGGAGAAAACCGACATTTTTAGTGACAGTTATCCTCTGGCCGACTACGTCAAAGCCAGGTTTTTTCAGCCAGTGGAAGGCTCTTCGACTGCTTCTTAGAATAGATGCCACCTTGAACTATATCAAGACATTCACCCGCAGAGCAGCTTTCTTTACTCATGTTTTCTCCCCCCCCTTTCAAGCTTTTCGCGCGAACCTCTGCATATCATGTCCTTCTCCTGTCTTTTTGTTTTTCACCAGAGTTTGTTTGATCACAATAAGGAATATTGTTACATTTGTGTTAAATAAATGCAAATAATATCTAAACGCAAACCTAACAATCTGAATGTAAATTGGAGTTCCCTCCCCCTCAACACAGCGGAAGTATATACTCCCCATCTGACCAATCACAGTCCAGGAGTCACAATAGCCCAGATTCCCGGCAAAACAAATGATCCGCACAGCATTTCTCCGGTCCTCATCCGAAGCAAAGAAACCACCATAGAAAGTAGTCACATCAATCTACACAACCCAGGCACCAACCACCACCTCCTCCTCGTGGTCTCACCCGTACCTCATTTTCACCGATACGCTCGGTGTTAATTAATCGATCAACATGGTCTCCTTCCGATCCGTCGTCGGCCAGTCGACCGCCCTCCTCCGCCAAATTCTTCCCCGACAATCCCTCCTCTCTTCCTCTACCACGACTTTCTTCTCCCGATCCTTCTCACAATTATCGCGCATCTCTCTGAATAACGGCCTCCGTCTGCTGCGGTCCGGCGCACAGTCTTCATCTACGAACAATGTCGGTGTTGCCTCCGTGGGGTCGACGGTGAAACAGCTCGAACAGGTCCGGGGGATGAAGACGCGGTCGTCTGTGAAGCGGTTGTGTGATGGGTGCAAGGTATGCGAAACACCTAGTCTCGGCCCATAGCTTTTCAACAGGATTTGAGAGGATTGGAAACGGCTAACAAATCTGTGTGTTGCTGCTAGCCCGTGCGGAGAAAGAACCGGGTTTATATTATCTGGTGAGTGGAGCCCGATTTCGTTTCTCAATCTTGGTCTGGTCGGGTCTGGTCGGGTCTGGTCAGGTCTGGGTTGCTGACGGTAGGATTGCGTGTAGCTCGAAGAACCCCAAACATAAGCAACGCCAGGGAAAATAGATGGTCTGAGGATGTACTAAAAATCGGAAAACTTTTGAGTTCGCGGGAGGACGAATACGGCCGTATACAGACAGGACAGGACAGGATGTGTGTGGCCCATGAAGCTCAAGGCTGACGAGAGCCATTGACGTCGATACCTGTATACGGATGAAGGATTGTGGAAAGGGAGATACTGCGATTCTTGCACATTTGTCTACGGTTGATTTGGATATGACCCACTCACTGGTTTGGTTGGTTGCGGCGCTTTCTATTATTGTATTATTTCAATTGCATGTAAATTAGATCTCAGCTGAGCATTTCAATTCTCTTTTCATTTTTACTTGTGATTGAACTTGAGACATTGTCTGACCTACGGTTGTTAAACAGTGTAAAGGTGGGTAGGTGTAGTATAAGTGTTCATTAAATAGTAATCATATCCCTCTATTAACACCGATCAAAATACAGTCATCGCGTATGTCTCTTGACATTTTATAATTATGCGTCATCTAAGACTGCAGAGGCTCGCCCATGCCGCCAAAGGTAACGCTCTTGACGACAAGGAACTCGTCAATACCATACTTGCTTCCTTCACGGCCGAATCCGCTCTGCTTAACACCACCGAATCTGAGATAATAATATTAGCACTTGACAGCCTCTTTTGGGAGGTGGTATGATAGAAAGGGGACGAAACTTACGGAGACGCAACATCACTAATAAGACCAGTGTTGACACCAACCATGCCAACCTCCAGAGCCTCCGCAACACGGAAGATACGCTGCACGTTACCGCTGAAGAAGTAGCCGGCTAGACCAACCTCAGCCTTATTCGCCAGCTCGACGACCTCCTTCTCAGTCTCGAAGGGGAAAAGTCCAGCAACAGGGCCGAAAGTCTCCTCGGAGGCAATGAGCATGTCCTTGGTCATTTCGGAGAGAATAGTCAGGTCGTAAAAGTTCGGGCCTAGGTCGGGCAGTTTCTGGCCACCGATCATAATCTTGGCGCCCTTGGAAACGGCGTCCCGGACGTGCTCATCGACCTTGTTGGCGGCGCGGCTGTGGATGACAGGGCCATGTGTGATACCGTCGCCGAAGCCGGAGCCAATCTTGAATTCCTTCACCTTGGCGACGAATCGCTTGGCGAATTCGTCATAGATTCCCCGTTGTACGTAGATGCGGTTGGCACAGACACAGGTTTGGCCGGAGGTGCGGAACTTGGAGGCGATGGCACCGGCCACGGCGGCATCGAGGTCCTCGACGTCGTCGAAGACGATAAAAGGGGCGTTACCGCCGAGCTCCCATGAGACCTTCTTGATGGTTGAAGAGGCTTGCTTCATGAGGAGCCTTCCGACGTTGGTTGAGCCGGTGAATGAGACCTTGCGCACATCGGGATGTGTGGTGATGACCTCACCAACTTCGGGGGTGTTCTCCAGGGAGGTAACGAAGTTGACGACGCCCTTGGGGATTCCAGCGCGATGAGCAAGCTCTGCCAAAGCGTTCGCGGTGAACGGTGTCTCGCCGGGGGTCTTGGTGACGACTGTGCAGCCTGCGGCGAGGGCGGGCCCGATCTTCCTTGTGATCATGGCAGCGGGGAAGTTCCACGGCGTAATCAACCCGCAAACACCGACGGGCTGCTTGAGAGTAATCACCCTGTTTGTGGCAACAGAGGCAGGGATTGTGTCGCCATAGATGCGAGGAGCCTCCTCGCTGAACCATTCGAAGAAGCTCGCGGCGTAGTTAACCTCGCCCTTGGCGTCTGCCAATGGCTTTCCGTTCTCCCATGTGATCAGAGTCGCTAGGTCCTCTGCATTATCTACCATAAGTTGATACCAGCGGCGGAGCATGCGAGCTCGGTCCCGGCCCAGGGTTGCGCGGAATTTGGGGAAAGCTTCTGCCGCAGCCTGGATGGCCTTTTCGGTGTCGGCCGCATTGAAGTCGGGGCAGGTTCCGATAAGCTCTCCGGTAGCAGGATCTAAGAGCGACAAAAGTGTTATTAGAAATTCAGTTCAATTCTCCATTCCTCTATTGGGAATGAGAGGTGCATACCGCGGACTTCGAAGGTTTTCCCCGATTCAGCATCCACCCACTCCCCGTTGACGTATGCCTTCTGAATAAATAGTGACTTATCTTTTAGCTGGAGACGAGGATCCCACCGTTAGCTTAGACCTCTCATCATGTAATTCTAGGCCTAGGAACTCACCGGAGGCACTGTGTGGCTCGTAGCATAGAGTCGTCGGGCGTAGATAGGCGGAGGAATAGCATAGGGATATCGTGGTCGGGATCGCAGGAGCTGCTTTGATACGGGGCGGATGATTCGCTCCATGATTATGATGGTCACTCTTGTCAAGTAAATCAAGAAGAATAAGATCGCCGTTGGCCCGGGGCAGGTCTTCCTTTTATCTGGTCCAGCCGATGCGGAAGACCGACTCGGAGAATGGATCCAACTGCGGAGTCTGGACGGCGCTATCCAGGATAAGAAATAATTTTGACAAACCCAAGACTCCTAGGCCCAGAGAAGAGCCAATTGAATGGCAAGAGTAAGCTTGTGACCTGCAAGTCTTAATCACCGATAGAGCAGTGATTAATATTAGCGAATAATTGATTATGCTACTCCGTACTTCAGATTATTTAGTTACAGGTCAGAATTGACCTCCTTGAGAGGCGGGGAAGCTACACATCACGTGTATCTACGTCATGATGATCGTGAAGTTATTGAAGGACTGGAAATAATGTACCATTTCTTAACTACTCCCACTGATAAACAACTGTGGCCAAGTATGACTTTCGAAAGAAGCCTCGATATGATTCTATATTACTGTCATACCTGGTCGAATACGTAAGGTAGGGAATTATAAATCCCCGCTGGAATTGAGGCAATACCTCATCGCCCCCCGGCATTTTAAGCCAATGGGAGTTCGCGTTGTTGAGAGCTCCGGCAATTTGAGCCAATGACACGGAGTTTCGGCCTTCCCTCCAGCCTTTCATGCACATCCTCAAAGGGATAATTGAAACGATGGTGGATAAGTCCTCAGACAGGCTTATATCGCAGTGAGAAGCTTGTCGCTTTCCCAGACTGTAGAGACACAACGTCCAGACCCCAATGGAAGTCCCTCAAACTTCATCTTGTATCCTCGTGTCCAGATCCCGGAGCACTGGCAGCGTGTGAATGGGTACTCCTGTCCCTTAGATAAGACGAAGATGGATGCATCTTTTTCATATGCAGGTTGAGGTTCCATCTTCGGGAGAACCCATCAGAGTGTCGAGAGCAGGACCGGATGGGGCACACCAAATCCAGCTTGCGATGGGGACCCTTTCCTTTCGGTTTCGAACCATCCGACTGTTCAGGCGCGGAGCTGGCTGCCCGAGAAGCAGATCTACCTTTGGAAGAAGCAGCACGAGAGCGTGGCCGCCGGCTTTGAGATCGCGATTTCGATGGGCGAGCCGGCATCTCAATCTCCTCTGGGTTGGTCTCCTCCCGCTCGGTGGTGTCGTCAAAGGTCCGAAACGCCATGTCTTGACCGAAAAGAGCCGCACATCTCTGTGCGGTGCGCATAACTACCTCCTCTGGCCAACCCAGTAGAGAAGCGGTGCCTACCACTGTATTCCAGTCGCGAAATACCGGTTGCTCGTAGCTACGGCCCCCACGCTGACTCTGGGAGGGTGAAATTGCATCAGAGTCGGTATCTTCTGAAATGGCCATACTGCGGGAGCGCGTCCTGCTCAATTTGGTTTTCCCCTCAGATTTGCGCTTACGCTTCCTTCCCCTCGATTGGCTTCTGTCCCTATTCCCACGGAGTCGCCTCTTCCTCGAAGAGGATGACTCGGAACCCATGCTGTCCGCGTCAGTCTCCGATCCGCTTGAGTCGGTATCCCATGCCCTGTTCTTGGGTTTCTTCCTCCTTTTGAGCGTTTGGGCTATACTCCCAGCCCGGAAACCCAAAAGTAGGTGTTCAAATTGAGAAATAATGTTCCGAGTAAGTGGTCGTAGTTGTTGTCGTGATTTTTCATCGTCTGCCTGAACAGCAGGCCGTAGAAACATGTCCGGATCACGGCCTCCATTGCTTTCCCAGCCTTCCTCGTCGGTCTCACATTGAGAGGATCGCCCTTGGGGTGGGAAATCCGGTTTTGCCCAATCTCTAGCATGAAATCTTTCCTTTGCTGTCTTCAGCATGCTTGCGATAATACATTCTTCCAATTCTGCACTGCCTCGAGAATCAGGTCGCGACTTCAAGGTCCATATATCATCTTCAAACCTGGCAATTTGGTTATTCGCGCGAGGAACCTCCTCCACAGGTACCGGCCACGCGGTCCAATGTGACGGAGGCCCGAATAACTCGGGGTCCCGAGATCGTCCTCTACTGTCCCCCACGTAGAAGCGTGCAGCCTCCCGCGCCCGGCATCGTAAAGCGTAGGCGTTATACAGATGAACTGCTAGATCTCTTGCGCGTATGTCTTCTAAGGCTTTAGCATTCTCTCTATCCTCGCGCGTTAGTTTCCTCCACGTAGAGTCTGGTCCATTAAATCTGTTCGGCCGATATTCGATTGATGCCGGGGTGTCCGCTCTCTCCTCCTCCTGCTTTTTGACCCGTATCCCAATCATGTCGTCAACGGAACTAAACGGAGGGCTAGCCTTGTTTTGAGGCTGCGCTGGAATTTCCACATCACTTGGTACATAAGTAGAGTCGTCATCGGAAATGATATCTGGAAATACGGGAATATCATCCATATTATCATCAGAGTCAAATTTCATTAAACCCTGCCCATCGTGCGTCTGCAGGGCGAGCTCCGATTCGGGAACATTTTGACTGCTGGAGCCCCCAAAAATGGATCTGTATGGTTGAGCTGATTGTGGAGGACTGGCTCCTGATCGAGAGGACATGACGCTCTGCAATCTGGATACGCTAGGTCGTCTGCCTAGTTATCCATAGGTATCGAGTTTCAAGCTGATTTGATAGCCCCGACTTAGGGACATTTGGAGTTGGGGGGAAGAATTATTGTTAAGGCGTATCCATCAGCACAGTCATGAAACTTTTATCCGATACGGTCATTCAGGGAGTCCTCTGAGAAAAAGGTCTCTTCAGAGGCAATTATAAGCAGTCCGGGCGTATGTTATTGAAATCACGACCTCTCAAGAAGGATACAAGAAGAGAGAGAATTTGCAACTGATGCATCGCAAGAGAAAAATGACATGTCACGTGACATGATAGATTGGGCGAAGATTTCCTGAACAAAGTAATAATAGGAAAAACCGAGGATAATAGATGTTAATATAGTGAAGGCAAGCTCTTGGAATGCTATTAACTGCAATAATCTATGTAAAACGTGAGACCAAACTACAGGTATATAGACAGATAGTAAGAATCAAAGACGCCGGAACTGCCAATAGCCTCCAGAGATCCGATCAGGATATCATTTTGTCACAAAACCCGAGCAAACTTTTATTTTCCGATATTTATTTCCCTTCGGCCTTCTCAAGCTTTCTGCGCTTAGAGCGCAGTTTCGCTGCCTCGTCCTCCTTCTTCTTGTTGGAGTACATCATCTTCTCCAGCAGCTTGCGCTTCTTACGGCTCATCATCATCTTCTGCCGCTCCAATTCTTCCTCCTCCTGGCGCTTCTTGGAGGCAACCTTCTTGGCCTGAGACTTCTTCTTTGCACCTTTTTCGGTGGCCCCGCTAGACGAGAAAGGAAGACCAGCGGCCTCGGCCTCGAGTTCCTTCTGGTGTTGAGTGCGGGCGATTTCTTCTTCATCCTCCGATTCGGAGCCGGCATCTTCGTCTTCGAACCCTCCGAAGCCCTCCTCTTCCTCTTCCTCTTCCTCGCTCTCGTCGTCGTCCGTGCCAGCGACATCCATACCACCATCCACAGACTCATCTTCATCCTCCTCAGATTCGGCATCCTTCGCAGTGGCGAACTTCTTGTCATCGTCAGCCTCTTCCATCTCCTCGTCACTGTCTTCCTCCTCGGCGGCAAGTTCAGCTTCACCCTCATCCTCTTGTTCAGCCAAGCTGGCACGAGGATCATAGGCACCCTTGGTAGGCTTGACCCACGGGCTCAGGTGAGGGGGAAGAGTGGCACCTGGGGCGTACAGATCTGGTCGGAGAAGCTTTCCTTCATTGATACAGTCCCAGATCCACTGGGGCTGAATGTAGGTACGACCAGGAACTCGGGTGCCTGGTCGGACCTTCTGCACAGCATCGTCCTCAGAGGCAGCGGGAATTGCAGGAAGAGAGGAGTCAGGGAGAGCAGGGCGGTCAACGATCTGGTGGGTGATGCGAGGGTCGGCTTCGTTATGTGTGAAGGCGCCATCTCCCAGAATGGTATCCCAGCCGATGCGCTTGCATCCGAAAGCGCGGAGGATGAATTCCAGAGGAGCCTTGGGAGCCTCTCGAGAGATGTACAAAGTGAATGGGGCAAATAGCGCACCAGCTTCTTCACCGCTGATATCGGGTTGGGGGAGCGTGTCAGCCTCGGGAGCGGTAGGCTCGAACTTATCGATCGCATCGGTGGATTCCTCTGTCGTTTCCGCAACTTGTTCACCCTTGACCTGGTCCAGTCCAGCCTTCTTGATCACCTTATCAACCTTTGCCTGGACTTCACGGGACACCTCCTGGTTGAGTGTCTGGGATTGCTTGGTACCGGCCTCAATCGTCTTCGGGGCATCGCCGACGGAACGTCCTTCCAAGGTGAAGGCAGCCAGTTCAGCTCCATTCTCATCACTCCGAGTATCAAACTTGGGAGGGTATCGGAGTCCAAGCGACGAATACAGGCGGAAGTTCACGAAACCGAGAAGAGTAGTGTAAAACTCAACAAATGTAGCCATAATACGGTAATCCACGTCACCATTCACTCGCTGGACAAAGCGGTAGGGCACAAGCCACATAATATCTTGGCCCTGAATCGTGGCCTGGTAGTAGATACCCTTGATAGAGAGGAAGGATTTGCGCAGGGAGTTGGTTGTGATCAGGTAGTGCTGGAACTCATGGCAAAGCCGCTGGCAAAGGGCGATGGTTTTAGGAGGAACATGGTTGGTGGATGGCAGATTTGCGAAAAGGAACAGAAGGGAGAGCGCATCATCGAGATCTCTGAGTGCGTCAATAAAAGTTGGATAGCGCTCCTTGATAACGTGGTCCAAGGTCAACTTCGGCGCATGGTTCTTTTCCAAGCGAGACGCATCGCTGACTTGTCCACGTCCAAGAGACCGGGCGATCTTCTTTGCAAGTGCTTTTTGATCACGGAACTTTCGGAGAAGTGGCTCGTGGAGCAGATACTGAATATCCTTGGTGTAATAAAAGGTTGTGTTTGGGGTTGAGGTTTTGGATGCTTTCTTCTTATTCCGGGGCTCTCGAGGGTAGATTCCTGCTCAATAAATTCAATTAGCATCTATAACTGCGCACAAGTAAGGGTATTTCTTTTTCCTATGCTAGAGTAGCGACGAACCTTTAAAGATACATAGTCGACGGAAGTCCGGTAGAGAAATCTGGAGTTTGCGAACGGCTTGGGTTCTGGTGATGTAGTTTTTGGCCTGGCCAGAGGTACCTGATAAAACCGTTAGAATTAAATAGTCATGTGGAAAATCCAGACTGAAGCGCACCCTTCTTCTTAATTTTGGCCATGTTTGCAGTGTGTTGGGCGGATGAATGGGGAGAATGAGAAGAAAGAAACAATCTGGACCATCCTAAAAAATAAAAATTTTGGGAGATGGAAAAAAAGATCAGATGGTCCGTGCGCTCCAGAGGCGGCGGAGGCTTGGCACGTGAGGAGGCCATCAGTACACAGTTACAAGTACACCATTCCCACAACACGCGATCATCCTCACTCTCGGGACCAACGGACCTACTATGCTTTGTCTCGCGGTCGATTGAACTCCATCATGCCCGTCGATCGCAGGAAGGCTGCCGTGTTTGGCGGTGCCCTCGCCTTACGACTTTTGCTCCTGGTCTTGTTCCCTTCGCTCCCCGACTTGTTGACAGGCCGAGTGGAGGTGTCGACGCCGGTTACCAGCTTTAAGAGACGTAAGCTTTTTTTTTTTGAATTTATCATGAGTACTAAAGGTTCATTCTAATTTGGATTTTATTTTAGTCCAAGAAGGCCTCTTCCTGTACAATCGGAATGCTTCCCCGTACGACGGAGGTGTCTTCCACCAGGTATGGGGACCGCCCATCTCAGCTCCAATTGTTCGCCTTCTCTAACGCTATATTCATATAAAGGCACCCCTCCTGCTTCCGATATTCTCGTTGCTGCCGAATGCCATGGAGTTTTCGTTCCCTACCGCTTTTTTCTACTCCCTGATCGACCTTCTCAATGCGAACGCCTTGGTCACCATATCCAATTCGAACCAAGCGAACTCGGGGAGATTTTACTCGGCTTTCAGGAAACATACTAGATGGGATGGTGCCTCAATCGCAGCATGGTACTTGAGTATCTCTCAGAACTCTAGAATCCATGTCACTGACATAATTTAGGTTTCTCTTCAACCCCTTCACCATCGCAACTTGCCTTGGGCGATCAACTGGCGTCTTCACCTCCACCGGAATTCTTTACGCGATATCGAATGCTGTCAGCGGTAACAGTTTGAACTCCATGTTGGCGATCGGGCTCGCTTCCTACCTGTCCATATACCCGGCGCTTTTGTTCCTACCTCTTGTTCTCCTGTGCTATGACAGACGCGTGCAAGGCGGTAAAACCGCTCCTGGGACTGCTCAGTTCGTCGTACAGCATTTCGCCTTTTTCCTGCTCAGCATCGTCGGACTCCTCGGGGTCTCATCTCTCATCGTTGGGGAATTCTATACTTTCATCTCTGCAACTTACGGCTTTCAATTGCTAATGCCTGACCTTACCCCGAACGTCGGCCTTTGGTGGTACTTTTTCATCGAAATCTTCGATTCATTCCGGGAATTTTTCCTCGGTGTTTTCTGGCTCCATCTGGCAGCCTATGTTGGGGCTCTGACAGTACGGCTGCGCGCGCAACCTCTCTTTGTCATCACCTCGCTCCTCGGCATTTTTGCAGTCTTCAAACCTTACCCAAGCATCTCTGATGCGTCCCTGTACTTGGCTGTCCTGCCGCTCTATCGCCATATATTCCCTTGTAAGTACACTACCCTCATTCATATCAAGTAGATTACCTCCTAACTCTCAACAGTGATGCGATATACCTTCTTCTCTGCTTCCGCCCTTCTTTACGCCACCCTCCTCGGCCCGGCTTTCTATTACCTGTGGATCTATGCCGGCTCAGGAAATGCCAACTTCTTCTACGCAATCACCCTAGTATGGAGCCTGGGGCTCTCCATCTTAATAGCGGACACCATCTTCGCCGCCCTCCGAGACGAATGGGAACATGAGAATCCCGAAAGCCGTGGAAAGAATGTTAAACAGATGTAAATATAGTGTTTCCTCATATTACTATTCCTAGTATACCATATATTCAATCAAAATAACCGAAAGCTATCACTAAATTCACTCTCCCCCACACTTCACTTCAATGATTTGGACAAAATCTGATAATCCGCCTCCTTGACCGTCCCATTCCTCAACTTCCTTGGCCGCGGAGAACTCTCGTCCTCCATATACCCAATCCGATTATAAAACACCCCCGCTCTCCTATTCGACTTGAACACCGTCAACATAGCCTTCTCCAGCCCAATCCGCCGCCCAATACCTTCAAACCTCCTCATCAACTCCTCCCCTAATCTCCGCCCTTGAACCCCGGGTGCCAAATGAATCTCATAACAATAAAGCACCTCATACCCATCTTCATACGTAACCATAAACTCAAGAAAGCCCAAAATCTCCCCTTCTCTCTTCTCTTCCTCTCCTGCCGAGCCTGAACCACCATCAAACCCAGATCCAGATCCAGACCCATCGAGGCTCCCCGCCCGACGCAATATCATATACTTCATATCAGGCAGCTTCATTTCCTTCTTTTTCTCCGCGGGGGACCACCCCATACTAGAGCTCCGGTAGGCATCGGAGGAGGTCAGTTCGATTAGACTGAAGCATGCCTCCAGGTCGGTGGCAGGGATGGTTGCTGCGGTGTAGATGTCCAGGATGTAAGCATCCTCCTCTGTAGTTGTTTGATCTTGGTCACTGGGAGAAAAGGGCTTGGGCTCTCCTCCTGTATTCTCATCCTTTTCTGCAGCATTTAAGAGAGTTTTATTTATGTTCTTCTTCTGGAAACGTAGTTCCTCAGGTGGTACATATTGTGAGATGAAATCCCCAAGGGAGAGTTTATTGGTTCGCTCTACCAATGGGAGGGGTTTATCTGGATGATTATCAGCACTTTCATCATAAGATTATAAAAGGAGAAAAAAACAGTAGATAGAGAGTAGAAAAATAGAGAATAAAGGAACAGTTTTGAAAAAAAAAAAAAACATCCCAGAATATATTCTAGGTAAATTGCATTGAACTCACGAATAAAACAGGGGTTCAACTCACCAGCTTTCCGCTTCTTGGTTGCCTCTATTACGCGGTTTTTTCGCGTTGGGTGACGGACAGGTGGCATCGCAGAATACAGATGCACAAACACGGATGAAACTTATTCGGTAGCAGTAAATATAATAATCAATACTAGATAGTCAGACGATATAAAGTAGTCAAAGAATTTTGCCGGTTGGGCTGCCGTTAAGGACGTGGAATGTTGATGAAGTTGGGGTTTTGGGTTAGGTTACGTAGGGTCTGAACATTTACTACCTATGTAGATATCTGGGTAGTTGCGCCGAGAAACAATGCTTTCTTCGAGTAGACCTACCAGACAACTGGGGATGGTGTTAATTATTCCGCAAATGAGGATTATTTTCATAGGGAAGTTTTACATGCGAATAAAAATTGTGTGGTAATTGTTTTTGAGCAGTCGTGGTATCGTGAGATGTAGTGATATAAACTTCTGTCAAACTAACGTTCATCACCAGCAGAAGGTCGCAGGGGATGGGATAAAAAAGGGTAGCCTCTAGTTACATAAATAGGTATTATATCCTTGCTAAGAGCCTGATAAAAATCTAGAGCCCTTAGGTAGCCTCACCTTTTTTTGCCGCGTCCTCTGCCTGGCCCTCAGCTTCTTCCGCTCCCAACTTGCCAAAAACATCAATTCTCCAGCTGTAAGGGTAATTGTATCTTTAGCAACAATCAAAACTATTCAGTGCCTTGAGTTCTGTATTGGGAATCAATAATTTGTCCCTCTTACCCCTATGTCGAGGATCCGTTCATGCTGCTTCAAGTTAACAGATAGTTCATCAGCAGAGCATGTGGGGGAGCTAACGTCTAATGTAATAACCACCTCTCTAATATCATCAAGATGAATAACATTTCGATGATATTTTCCTTGCCGGTCCAAACAACAACCTCTTTTCTTCACGACATGGATTCTTGAGATCTTGTCACCGGACTTTTCGTGTATGCGAACCACGTGGAAACCCTTGAAGTCCTTAATCTTCTCGACCACCTTCAATCCAGGATAATTGTAATCATCAGATTGTAGATCTCCAAACATTTTTATCTTTGGTATTTTCGAGATGTCCTTTTTTAGAGTAATTACTTGTGCTCCAGGGATGCTGCGCCCAACGCACATCGTGGGACGATCCTCGAAGACAAAATCCATCCCAATTGCAAGAGGCCACTCGTAAGGATATCTCCCATACGGTTGTGAATGCTCTCCATCTTCCTCAACATCGCGAAGACCCGAGATGTTAATCTGAAGTAGAGAATGGGACACGTCCACGGTCACCGTTTGGGTACGATCGTAGCATGTATTATGGTAGCATTGCAGAGCTCTGCCTTGAAATAGCAGGGGTGGCTCATCCCTCCAAGTTGCTGCATCTTTCAGCCAGCGACAACGCTCCCAGGCTTCAATCACGCAAGTAAAAGAATGGCTGCACTTCAACTTACAGGTCGAATGATAGAGAAGTCGCCAGTCAACCGCCTCCTTCTCTTCGCTTGTGAGTTGGCAAACCATATCGTGCAAGAAGCCGCGCTCGGAATCCAAGTCAAATCTGCTCCTCCACCATGCACGGCCTGAGAAAATCCGACCCATTGCGCGGGAAACACTACGGAGACTGAGAAAGCCTCGAGCATCCAAAAGGACAGCAACCTTTTCAAGAAGTTCCGTTGGAAGTTGGTCGAAGATATCGTTTGATGCCTTCGTGGACCTCAGTTTTCTTGTGACGCGCTTCGAGGGCCTGGGCTTCGGAAACGCCCTCGGGAATTGCAAAAGCTGTGCAAGAGTTGGCACTTGGAAGGGACTGAAACTAACCGGTCGAGCTATGAATTGGTAAATTCGTATGATAGTAATAAAGAGATCTTCATCTCGATGCGAGGAACTACCGAACGAACCTTTGGGCGGCGGCAGGAGCCATAATGCCTCGTACAAACGCTCGAGAGATAGCTGGCCAGTGCTGAACAGGTTTGAAAGACGCTCCCAGCAGACTTCATGAAAAAGAAAAAAGTCTCTTGGCTCCTCTAACAGCCCCTTTAAGGGAATAAAATCAACACCCTCGGTATCCCACCTTGTACTTGAGTTTGCTGGAGCCCACAAGTTCGCCTCGGGGTTTGGATCATTCGTTCCCGAGCCAACACCCGTAAGATGGATCGAATCATCGCTTGGGTACACTTAATGAAATCAATGGAGATAATTAGCTAAAGAAGGAGGAGGTGTGGGATCTGCAACTGACCTGCTCTGAAGAGGGTAGGCCATTCTTGTGGTCTATTGTAACAATGGAATTGGACGACAACTGCCCCGCAGATTACACACGATGTACGGAGGCGATCTTCAAGGAACAAGACCATGGTGATGCTTTTTCTATGGAACTTGAATACCGACAAGAGAGAGTGTGAGGGCGGGAAAACCATTCAATGTTGGTTTAACACTGACGTTTGTGTCAATCGCCCATTGTCCACTTCGGAACATAATTGCGAGTTAACTTAATCCCCCTTGGCATATCTGCGCCGGCTATAGAGTGAATAGTGCCATCAGACCTGGGAAGATGAAAGATCAAAGATCCTGCCCGGAGAAGCGACATAAACGTAGAAACCTCTTCTATCTTGGTGTTACACCCCCGGATTGCTGCAGTATGTAGCTTTAGCATGTTATATGTCCATGGGTTATTTTTGCTGTGCTATTGAGTCTGAATGAGGGGATTCACTATTACACATGGCTTGGAATAATAATATGCTTAGTCTTCAATAGGGATAATAGAACTGATTTGTTAAATAAATCTACTAATAGAAACTTGGCTTAATGAAGATGTGTTACTCTGATGCCATCTAACAACCTGCTCCAACCTCCCTACTTGGTATCCTTTGCTGTTGTCAGACATTAGACTTCTCGCAAGGCCTCAAGGTTATTTTGTTGGCAATTTCCTCGGTCTCCGCTAAAAAATATCCAACACATTTGAGAATATAGCGCAGGCGTCTATTCAATACAATCGCCAATTCGGCATCCAGGGCGATCTGAACCAGACAAATATCCGACCGAACCCATACCAGATAATCATCGGCAACTTTTGGCCAAACACTTTAGCGTTATATTCCCCATCCCAGGCTACACAACGGAGAGGGAGCCATATACTGCAACTGAGAAGAAGAGGAGGGCCAATCTTGCGGTAGCGAAGGCTTACGAGGAGAGTGGACAAGTTCAGTTGCCCCGGAAGCTTCTCTTGGTAGAAGCAAAACGGTTTCCAAGAAACTGTGAGGCGGACTGGGAAGCTACCTTGAACTGGAAAGATCCCAAGACTCAGCTTCTCATATATTCGAAGGGCACTCGGAGGGAGATAAGTGCTCGGCACCCGCTTGATGGAATTGTCTCGATTGGCTCTAAAGTCGGATTTTATAAACTGGGAAACAACGGGGCCGGCTTATCTGAAACGAGCAGAGCTCAAGGCGTTCTTGACCTTCACGATGAGGCTCCGAAAATTCACCAAGAACATTTGGACATCAAGGCAGACCTTTGCTTGCGGTAGGGCAGCTAAAGGATGGTGAGCATCTGACCTGACCTAGAGCCTTACGTCAGACTAACTCTTCAGGCTAGGGGCTTAAGCATTGTCCGATAAGGTGTAACCCCCCCCCCAGTTTTCTTGAGGGATTGGGGCATTCTTTCTTCGGTATATCCGGGGGCAGGGAGCCTATTTAAAGTCCCTTGAATTGTTTTCTCCATAGCGAGTGGATGTAGGTTCAATGGAAATATACAGAAACAGCCCAGTGATGTCTGACAACGTGAGAACGAGCTCGATTTATTCATTATGATGAAAGTTGTCCTCAGTAAATTCCAAATGACATAGTAGAGGTGGATATCTTGATCACTGCTATGGAGCAGTGGTTGCGCAGCATTCCATTAGATGAAATGGGGATACAAGTGGTACTCCTGGCCCAATATATTTGAACTGCCCCTCTCCCACCATGAATCTTTTTCATCTGATCTAAGAATATAGTATTTGAGGAGTTTTTGTACTACAAATTTTCAAAACAATCAAAAAGGCACCCTCAAGCATGAAGCAGTGGACTGTTCTCGACAAGGAACATGACTTCGCCGGTCTCAAGTATGGGGAAGGTCCCGTTCCTAAGGTCGGCGAGAACGAAGTACTAGTAAAGTTTCATGGCGCATCGCTCAATTATCATGACCTGATCATTCCCAAGGTGTGCCGACCACAATGTGTATGACTGTTCCCAAGTCAAAGGCTGACGACCAACCCGAGCTGTGTAGGGACTGTACCCGTTTCCATTGAGTCTGCCAGTTGTGCCCGGGTCCGACGGGGCCGGTGAGATAGTGGAGGTTGGGCCAAAGGTCACTCAGTTTAGAAAAGGCGACAAGGTGGTCACCTTGTTCAACCAGCTTCATCAGCACGGTCCCGTCGATGCCGCAGCATGAAACTCGGGTCTTGGTGGCGTCATCGACGGTACCCTGCGCCAGTACGGAGTCTTCAACGAGAATGGTGTGGTCAAATCTCCGAAGAATCTCAATTTCCTTGAGTCTAGCACCCTGGCCTGTGCGGGCCTCACAAGCTGGAACGCTTTGTACGGGTTGAAGCCTTTGTTGCCTGGCCAAACTGTCTTGGTTCAGGGAACTGGAGGTGTGAGCATGTTCGCATTGCAGGTATGGTTCAACCTTTGGGGAGATTCTGGATAGTGGGTTCTAAAAGTACTCTAGTTTGCCAAAGCAGCTGGTGCTGCGGTGATCGCGACGACTTCTTCTGACCAGAAAGCTCAGAAGCTGAAGGAGCTCGGAGCTGACCACATCATCAACTACAAGACTCAGCCTAACTGGGGCGAGGTTACTCGATCGCTTACTCCTGGCAATGCCGGAGTTGACCACATTGTTGAGGTGGGAGGTCAGGGAACCCTTGCCCAGAGTCTCAAGTGCATCAAGATGAAGGCGTGATCAGCGTGATCGGTTTCCTCGGAGGGGTTGACCTGGAGGGCCAGCCTAGGATCCTTGATGCGTTGAGCAATATTTGTACAGTGAGAGGCGTCTATGTTGGTAGCAAGGCTTTGATGAATGATATGGTCAAGGCTATTGAGGCGAACAATATCCATCCGGTGGTAGATAGCAAGGTCTTTACTCTGGACCAGGCGAGGGAGGCTTACGAGTATATGGTGAGTGTATCTTCTAAAATCTGGGGGCGACGCTAACACATTCGATGTAGTGGGCCCAAAAGCATTTCGGAAAATTGGCTATCAAGATTGTTTAAAAGGTAGAATCATGTCTAATTACCAGTCTTTTGGGACGATATGCTTGACTGTCGTAGAATTCCGAGACTTTTGGTATAACAATTGCAACACTGTCATAGAGTAGCTATTTCGTGATAGAGTTTTTGAGCATGTCGCCTGGATATCGCAGGATCCTTAGATCGACCCGCATAGCAAGTAATTAATTACAGTGCTCATTATTGGGTTGGGAAAAGAACGGTGAAGCTTTAGCTGGGGAACATGTGATGCTCGCGAAGTCAGCAACTACCCTACCTTATTTAACCTACGACGTCTTCTCAACTTTCCCCTCACCTCGACACACCACACCAACTCAATCACTGATAAGCGCCCTCGCGGATCATGCATTAAGATTAGGTTTGGTCCACTTTCCTATCTCTCGACAGGTTTCTGGACTTAAAGCTATCGGCGGTCCCAGTCCACACCGCAAATCCTGCCCACACCTTTGGAGCACGTAACCCTCTGTCTTGGAAGATAAGAGAGAGCAAACATACGAGGTCGTACCAATGTATTCGCTTCTACGAGTAACCTGCTATCCGCCTCTGGCCCAGGTTACCTGTCTCAGAAATGCCACGGTGGGTGGTATCTTCACTACATTGTATGCCATTGCCTAACATGTAGCTACCGAACAGCTTCGCTTTACAGTTGTGATTGAATCAGGACGAGACGAGCTATGGCAAGCCCAAATCTGGCATAACATAGGTAGCCATGACTGGTCAGCTCTTCCACTTCAAAGGGATGATTCTGGAGGTGCCTCTCTTTCAAGTACTAGTAAAGAGTCGAATTACACACGACACGTTTTCTCGGAGCAAATAACTGCCCCCGTGGGAGGAGGTTATGCCAAATTTACCGTTCAATTTCGAGAAGGCCCCGGCGAAGACTGGAAATGGGTAAACCAAGAACAGCATGCGAATGATGGAGAATTAATATTTGTTTCACCAACAAGAACAGCCAAAGTGCTGACAGCGTCCGGTACAGAGGATTTCGGTGAATACTTCGACAATATCTCATCCGATATCCAGATTGAGCCCCGTAGAAGTGAAGCTCCTGGGGCTAGTTTGTGGCATCTTTCTGGATCCGTTGACTCTGCGCAGGATGGTCGCTCCGGGGCTAGGAATTTGAAGCTCGGGATCCCCTCCTCAGTAAGCAAATACTTTGCCCTGGTACGCGTTTGGACACCTTGGCTAGGTCCTCGTCAAGGGAAAGGGAAATTGGCGCTCACTGAAGATGCTGTTCTTTGTTCATTTCTTCGCACGGATGGAGTGCAGGTGGTACTCCTTGCGGTCTCAGGGATAGATGATGTCCTGACTGTGCTTGGATCCGGAGAAAGCGGCGAAGTCGTGGTGAAAGCCCAGAATGATAACCCTGCAGGTGCACGATTTCAGATCCTCGCATCAGCTGCAGATGATTTCGAGATTGCTATGAGTGCTGTAATCTACGAGGCACGAAAGCTGGTCAGGCCTTACTCTGGGGCGAGCATTCCAAACCAGGTCGAAGAGAAAGACCCAAAAGCACAATGGTTGTCGACATGGTATGACGGATTAACATACTGTACCTGGAATGGGATCGGACAGGATCTGACTGACGAAAAGATCTTGTCAGCCGTGAAAGATTTGAAAAATCACGGGATTGACATTGCCAACATCATCATCGATGATAACTGGCAGACAGTAGACCACCTTGAGGAGTCACAGTGGGAACGGGCCTGGAAGCGGTTTGAAGCAAACCCTCAGGCGTTTCCTCAAGGGCTTGCAAAAACCGTCAAGGCAATCCGTCAAGAAAACCCGAGTATCCGGAACATTGCGGTCTGGCACTCCCTACTTGGATACTGGGGAGGAATCTCCCCAGAAGGAGAATTGGCAGCTAAGTACAAAACGAAGGAAGTACCTATCAAGGATCCTGCGACAGGAGGCACAGTGAATTTCCAAGTGGAGCGAAAGTCTATACTTGCTATAGATCCAGACGATGTGCAGCGTTTCTATGATGACTTTTACAAATTCTTGTACTCAGCGGACATAGACTTCGTCAAGACAGACTCTCAATACTTCTTGGATCTCATGACTGACCCTGAAGACCGGAGACGGTTCACAACCTCTTATCAAGATGCCTGGACTCTAGCAACATTGAGAGAGTTTGGCAGCAAGGCCATTTCCTGCATGTCACTATTGCCACAAAGCATTTTTCATACCCAACTCCCAACCAATAAACCCACCATTGTGGTTCGCAACTCAGACGACTTCTTCCCGGACGTCGAAGACTCTCACGCCTGGCATGTATTCTGCAACGCCCACAACGCACTCCTCACACGCTACCTGAACGTTTTACCGGACTGGGACATGTTCCAAACCGATCACCCCTACGCCTCCTTCCACGCTGCCGCACGATGCATATCCGGCGGTCCAATCTCCATCACTGATATCCCAGGACACCATAACCTCGAACTGATCAGCCAGATAACGGCCGAAACACCACGAGGAACGACCGTGATCCTCCGTCCCAGCCTTGTTGGACGTACCCTCGACATGTACCACGACATAAAAGAGGGACATATCTTGCGCGTGGGCAACTACACCGGACGAGCACGCACGGGAAGTGGGATTATCGCCCTCTTCAACATCTCTCCATCAACGGCCTCCTGTATTATCCCCCTAACCGATTTTCCGGGCATACACAGCTCAGACAGTTCGTATATCGTGCGCGCATATGCCAGCGGCAAGATCGCCGAGTCGATGCAACCTGCCGACACACGGGCAGTTGTCTGGACTACACTAGAGAAGAAAGGGTGGGAGATTCTCACGGCATATCCAACTCAATCGTTCACGCTGAAGGGAGGGAGTAACTCTGCCTCTACACAGGTTGCTGTGCTCGGGTTACTGGGTAAGATGACCGGAGCAGCAGCTGTTCTCACATCGGAGATCGACGTGGAGAGTAACGGGCGACTCCGGTTCAGTGTGAGTCTCAAGGCGCTCGGCACGTTAGGTGTGTACATTTCGGACCTGCAAGACTGGGACATTGAGAAGGACTTTATGGTGATGATTTTGGGGAAGCCTGTTCCCTTACATACGGTGCACAAGGATGGCAAGGTTCTTGCGGTGGATATTCAGACCGCTTGGGAGGAGATGGGGTTGGAAGCGGGATGGAGCAATGAAGTCCGGGTTGAGATTTTTCTCCACTGATTTTGGGCCCACATATACAAATTGACAAATTAAAGGTCATTTATATTTTGAGCATCTGCCCGGATTACCAATGTGGTGCAGTTGGCTATATCTTTGGTCATTGAATTTTATATTTGCGTGAATATATATGCATCACTCTACAACTGCCCTCCACCCTCTCCTCGGCCTAAACCCATCTACCCCCTCGTCATCCAAAACGTCTCTCCCCAACCTCCCTGTAACAACGCTCCTCTCCGCCTCCGGGCCGCTCACGTAAAACGGGTCAAACCCGAGTAATCTGCCCGACCGTGGATCCCGTCTTCGGACCCACTTCTTCTTCCCCGAGTCAGAGTCCCGTTCCTCTACAAACCCAGACGAAACCCGGTCGAGCGAGAGGAACCAGCGACGTTGATGCACGGACCCGATATCATTCGTTGAGCCCGGGTAGGCATTGTCATGGCGGATTTGCTCTCTAATCGAGTTTTCCTTGCTGGATGGGGAGTCCGAGTCCGAGTCTACGTCTGAATGGGCATTAGACTTGGCATTGTTCTTCTTCGGTGGTCTCTCGGACGAGGAAGAATCTTCATCTGTGGTTGTCTGTGGAAGAGGGTTCTCTTTCTTCAGAATACGTCTTCGTTTGCGCGGGGTGGCCTGTTTAGCCCTAAGGTCCGATTTATCTAGACGGAGGAGTACGGTATAGCTATGTGGCAGACGGGTCCCGTGTAGTCGGAGGCGGATCTTCTTCTGCCAGAGCCTGTCACCATTTTCATCCTTGTGAGGTTTTAGTTGACGTGAAGAAAAGGTCACGCTCACATTTTGAAACGCCCGTCGAAGCTTCTCACTCTCCGGTAGGGAATCACCCTCCATCTCTCCGGGAGAAAGGGAACGCTCACGCTCACGCTCACTCTCACTTTCGGTCTCGACGGCCGTATCCAACGACTCATCGAGAATCTCATACTCACCAGTATCCCAGATAATCAAGCTGCCTGTTTTACTCGAGGCGGTTTCGATGAGGTGGTTCTACATCATTCACGATATTAAATCGCTGACGGTGTCAAGAGTAGGGAGGACACTAACCCATAAACAATGAACTCTTGTCTCTGTCGCATTACGATTGATGCGTCGACCATTTGCATGCCCAGGTAAGCCGTACATAATCGACCAGCTCAGGGAGCTGGACTGGGAGAACTGTAGGCGGAGATCATAGTGCGGGCCGGCGACGGGGTGATCATGCTGATGGATGACGAAGTGGGTTCCGTTGTTGCTGGTGGCATTGCGCTGGTAAAGGGCTTTCCACGCAGGAATCTCTATTTGGGGAGTTGGATTGAGAGAGATGGAAGGTCGAATGTATTGGGTGATCCGGGAGGTGATTACTTGGAAGTGGTCCTGGGCGAGGGTGGTTTCGCCGGATTCGATGGCGGCTAGGTCGTTGTTGTTCTTCAGCGGAGGTAAGGAGCGTCGTGAGGGCGGAGGGGAAATCGGGGCCGTGAGAGAGGATAGAGTAGCTTCATGATTCATGTCCTTTTGGTCCTTCTTCTGCTCAGCCCTCGCCTTGTTCTCCAGAGTAAGGAGTATACTCCGTAATGTTGGGGGGGAAGTCACGAGTCAGTGGCGGACCGAGTGACGTCATGGCTGGCCGAGGTAGTTGACACCTGAGGCTTCGTGACGCTTCCTGAGGCTTCCCGGAGTCTGATAGGAAAACAATCCAATCATCATCCCTCCATTATTCTTCCCATTGTTTCTGACTGATTACTATTCCTCTCCTATTTCTTTCCCTATCATGCCATTTCTTACCTAGATCGGTATCTGCTAACCCCCTTACATCGCTAACATAATCCTAACCTTACCCGCAAATGAAAAAGCTCGTTTTCTCCACGTCTAATCACCATGCACCCCGGCATTCCAAGGCATCGCGTGCTCCTGCAAAGATGGGGGTAGGACTAGGAAACAGCAGACGTGGGCTGGATCCCGCCTGGAAAGAGCACGCTCACAGTCCACGGAAAGACCTAAAGACCTAGGAACGAGGCCTCCTCCTGATCGATGCTAAGAGAGAGAGACTCGACAATGCACTCGTCCTGGGGGATTTGGCTGCCCCATGAGGTTAGATGAGACCTGGGCTAGCACTTCACTAACAGATTTAGAGCCCTCTAGGCTGCTGTTGTCGAGATAAAACTGTCAGATCTCGATAACCCCTGATAACACCCTGGCAAGGCGCTTCTGCCGTGCAGTCGCCCGGAGGAATTCTGCTGCGAGAGAGGTGTCAGTAGAGTTGACGGAGTGGCGGCTGATAGGAAATCTTAGCCCGTTTAACCATAGCCTGAAATCGGGGTCTGCAACTTGCACGCCATGCATGGTTCTTGACCTTTCATGGTTGCATCCATCAGCCTTTCGAATCGTCGGAATAAAATGAGGCCCACCAGCCTAAAGCACGCCGTCGGATTGGGGCGTCCTGGGGTTATTCCCGATCTGGTAATTCCAAGACCACATCCTTGGCCCATCCAAACGTTTGCCTTCTTTCTCTCGTTTTCACTCCATCTTAGTTTCTTAGTATGGTTTGATGTCTTGTTAGCCATGCAATCACAGCTCTTCTTGTCCCAGTGCTGACTTCTCTCTCCAGACGCGGACGATACTTCTACTGGATTTAATCCTGTCTGCACATTCGCAAACTCTCGGTATAAAATGTCTCCACCCCCATCGTCTTTTTTTTTTTTCTCCTCGCTCTAATTTTTCATGACAGGGAATCTTCCTCTCCGGTTTCTTTTCTTTTCTTTTTTTCTTTTGAAGTTCCAAAATGTCTTCCCTCAAACCCATGGAGGTCTCTAATGCCTCTAATGAAAAAGGCTTCGGTGGGCCTCAATATGACGATGATGTCCAGTCCGCAACCATCGTCGACACTTCCTCCGGCCTCCACCGTCGACTTTCGAATCGTTCTATACAACTGATCGCTGTAGGAGGAGCAATCGGTACCGCTGTTTTCGTGAGTTCGATTTTACCTCTGTATAGATATAAAACTCTTAACAATTATTTAAATAGGTCAGTATCGGCGGAGCGCTCGCCCATGGTGGCCCTGGGAATTTGCTCTTAGCGTATACTGTGCAGTCGTGCATGTTGGCGCTGTTGAACAACTCTCTCGCGGAGATGTCCACCTACATGCCTGTGAACGGAGGCTTTATCCGTCTTGCCGGAAAATGGGTCGACGATGCGCTTGGCTTTACTGCTGGTTGGAACTTTTTCTTCTACGAAGCGATCCTGATTCCCTTCGAAATCACCGCTGTGTCGCTGGTGCTGTCCTTTTGGAGAGATGATATTCCTGCAGCTGCGGTTTGTGCTGCGTGCATTGCTCTATACGCGTATGACCTCCTTTCCTTTTTGTTTTGTCCTAACCGAATCAGCATAATTCTCCCAATGCGACTTTGCCCCGTCCCTTTGCGACTCTTATTATTATTATTTTTGCCCTTGCGACTTTCATTGCGTTTCCGCTTCGTTCTGCTTCGTTCTTCCCCCCTTCACGCCCATGCCCATTTGAGCCCATCCACGCAACAGCCCCCAACTAATCATTGACCTTGGATTCAACCTGTAGTGCCTGCAATATCCTCGCTGTTCGTGCTTATGGAGAAGCCGAATTCTGGCTCGCCGGCGGCAAAATGATTCTTATCATCATCCTCTTCTTTTTCACCTTTATCACTATGGTCGGCGGCAACCCACAACACGACGCCTACGGCTTCCGATACTGGAACACCCCCGGCGCATTCCGTGAGAACCTCAGCACCGGCGCCCTGGGCCGTTTTGAAGGATTCCTGACCTGTTTGTGGGCTGCCGCATTCGCCTGCGTCGGCCCTGAATACATCTCCATGGTAGCTGCCGAAGCCAAGCACCCGCGACGCTACATTAAAGCCGCCTTCAAAACCGCATACTGGCGATTCGGCGCATTCTTCGTCGGCAGCGCCCTCTGCTGCGGCATCGTTTGCGCCTACAATGACCCCACCCTTGTCAAAATCCACATTGATGGCGCTGGCGGTTCCGGATCCGCCTCAGGCTCGCCCTACGTGATTGCCATGGGTAATTTGGGAATCGACGGCCTCCCCCATCTCGTAAACGCCCTTCTCATCACCTCCATTTTCTCGGCCGGCAACACCTACACCTACACAGCCACCCGTATCCTCCATGGTCTGGCCGTGGAAGGCCGCGCTCCTAAAGTCCTCCGCAAGTGTACCAAGAACGGCGTCCCCATCTACTGCTTCCTGGTCGTAATCGCGTTCCCTTTCCTCTCTTTCCTGCAACTCTCTAATAGCTCGAATACCGTGCTGACCTGGATGATCAACCTGGTTACTGCCTCCGGTATCATCAACTATATCATCATGGGCATCACGTACATCTCCTTCTACCGTGCATGCAAGGCGCAAAATTTCGACCGCGGCCAGCTCCCCTACAAGGGTTGGTTCCAGCCGTACTCTGGCTGGATCGGGCTGGTCTGGATGACTGTCCTCGTGTTTGTGTACGGATACTCGTCCTTTAAACCGTGGAGTGTTACCTCGTTCTTCACCTACTACACTATGGTCATAGTCTCTCCCGTTCTCTTTGTCGGATGGAAACTCATCAAACGCACGCGCTGGCTGAAGCCCGAGGAGGTGGATCTGGTGTGGGAGGCACCCAACATTACGGCTTACGAAGAAGAATTGAGTGTTATTGATCCTCCGGTGGGATTCTGGGATGAGATGATGGGTCCTCTCCGGAAAAGAAGGTCATAGTTCCTCTCCGGTGATCTATCTACATCTATGTATATATATCAATAAATGCAGAAACGATCCCAGTTTGCCTGTCACTTGTCCAGCCCTACGTAAACCAAAATTTTCAGTCGTAGACGAAAGGAGTTCCTTTGATACTCAGCCATTATACAGGCGCAAGAGCTCATATTCTTCATCTCCTTCACAAAGAATAGGCGTATTAGCAAGACGGCTGTTCACGGATCGATTTCTGTAATCAATCACAGGTTTAAACCTCCCTCCACCCCTGTATAAATCTCCCCATTGCTTCTTCCTCGTCCGCTATACCTGTCTACTTCTCGTCCATAAGAAGCGGCCTAGAATCTGCCCTGCCAAAAACCCTACATAGATTATCCGTATGTCTTGAAAGTTCTCACTTCATCTCACATACATTTATATAGCATGTGTTGCAATCTTTCATTCGGCTAAGGGTATAACTCATATCATGCTCTGCTTTGGATGCATAGTGTAGTGTAGTGTAGTGTAGTGTAGTTTTAAGGTTAGACCTTCTCTAGTTTATTTATTTAATCTTAGGGGCAGCCGTTCCCTCCCAGTGCAACCGGCGGGGCTTCATATACTGCTCCAGCACCTCATCGGTGACCTCTTTCCTTCGCTCCTGGAACTCCTGCACGTAGTCCTGGAGCTTCTTGATGGCTAGCTGCTTGAGCTCACCGGTCAGGAGGGCTCCGCTCTTGTAGTTGTCGTAAATTTCTTTGAGCTTGGCGTCGTCGTCCTCGAAGTAGGTGAGGTAGATGTAGGAGACGTCGACGTCGGGGTTGCCGCCTAGACGGCGGTGGTCTTCGATGCTGACTTGGCCGCCGCTGAAGGCGTATTTGTTGATTTTTGTCTGTTTTGGTTAGTTTGGCATGATCACTGGATAAGGGGGGAAGCGGGTGGATGGTAGGAGCGGGAAATACCTTGATTTGCTTGGGAGTGTCGGTCATGAAGATAGCCGAGTTGGGCTCTGAGGACGACATTTTGCCGCCCGCACCCTGCAGCGCGGTCAGGAATTTGGAGTGAATAAGGGCCGGCTTGGGCGACGGGAACCGCATCTTGTGCGCATTGTCACGGAGTAACCGGAAGTAAGGATCCTGGTCGATACCCATGGGAATCAAACAGGCGATCTCGGCGATGGACTTCTTGCGCTCGGTGAGGGGCTCATCGGTCCAGATCTCCGGGTATGAGGTTGCAAAGGCAGCCACACACTGAACTGAAGGGAAGAAGATACGGCCGATGTTGGAGCTCTCGTTGAACCCGAACGCACCGCGGACTTGGTTGAAGGTGACCAGCTTCGAGAACTCCCAGGCATTCATGAGGAAGTGGTTGCTGACGTATTTCAGATCGCTGTAGATAAAGGTCTTCTTGAGGTCGAATCCCAGCGCGATGATATCCTTTGCGTTCTCCATGGCGTAGTGCATCGTCTCCTCGAAGGTCAGGCTATCCTTGAACAGTGCTTTCTCGTCATCCGTCAACATGAACACGAGCGGTACGTCGAACACGTCCTGCAGCCATTTGGTGAAGGTCAGCGGGATCGTGTGGCCCAGGTGAAGACTGCCCGTGCTGGGGCCACGTCCGGTATACAGGAAAAACGGCTCGCCCTTTTCCTTCTTCGTCAGGATCTTGTCGAAGTCCCGATGGCTGAAGAACAGGCCGCGCCGAAGCCAGCGGTGCGGCTTGTGTCCGGTAACCCGCTCGAACCGTTCCAGGAGGGCGTTGTCGATGAGTTGGGTGTTCCATTTCCTGCGTAAAATCGGGGTTAGCCATTATTCCGCACCATTGTTTCCTATGTCTTCGAGTTTCTGGCTTACTGGGAAAGCGACTCGTAGTCAATCGAGGCGACGTTGCCGGCCTCATCGCGGGCTCCCGCGACGGACCAGGGATTGATGTCCTGGGATTGGGCAACGTTGTCAGCCATCTTGCGACGAGTCCGATCCTATTGACGATAAAAGACGGAATGGGCGAGAAAAGCACGGCTCAAGGAGTTCCCTGCGCGGTGTTGATGGCTGTGACTCAAATGGAGGGGAGAAAAAGTGGGTCATGTGATTTGCCCCTCGATTTCCCCCACGTGGCGGTCACGTGTAGCTCTCTATTAAAGTATCAATATGTCTGATTGGTCAATTTATACATGACAGAAAAGTTGAGTTATCTCTAGGTAGGGTATTGAGGGAGCAATTATCTCTAGAACTTTATACATACTGCACGTAACAAACTTTATCCAGTGCTACAGTAAGTAAAAGGTACAATCTTGGAAACCGACGAGCTCGTGACTTGTTTCCTCTTACGGACACATAACTATACTTCGAGCTAAACAATCGTAAATCTTTATGCAGTACTAACATGCTATTGACAGTATCCTCTAGCATTAATTTTCATAATGTGTTTTCTCCATCCAATTGACTTTTAGAGCCCAGAGTATTTACCGAACAGTAGCTCCCTTCAGGGTCTTTACGGTGCAAACACCTCCAGACTGTGCCACCAACTTGCCCAGCGCAGGCTTGCCTTCCTGGCTCTGCGCAACCGGGACAGCACTGCTCTCAAACGCAACCTCGAGGTCGCTGGTAGTGGTGAATCCAGGCTGGAAGGTCTCCCACACCTTCTTCTTGGGGTTGAGAACCTTCTCGGGCTCGCCCTCACTCCATCCCTCGAAGAAAATCCGCTCACCAGGCTGGGCACCAGTAGGGGGGTTCACCAGCTCCACGGGACCACCATGGGAGTCCTCACCCTCCGCCACGCGGGGCGAAGCAGCCAGGACCATGGCTGCGGACTTGATTCCACGCATCGTCACGGGCTTCAGGTTGCAGACGACAACAATCTTCCTGCCCTGCATCTCCTCCAGGGGAACAAGTCCGTTCAAGCCCGAGCACACAGTGCGAACGGTCTTACCGGTGGCCTCATCCAGCGATGTGTTGTCGGACCCAGGAGCATCACCGCAGTCGATGGTGGAAACGTAGAGGGAGTCGGCGTTAGGGTGGTTAACGGCGCGGAGAATGTGGCCGACACGCAGGTCGATGAGAGACGGGGATGGCGGGGCCGCAGGGGCGGGGGCAGCCTTGGGTTGTCTGGGCTGCTTCTCCTTCTTTTCTTTCTTCTCCTTCTTGTTGGCCTTGCCTTCGGGTGCGGCAGCAGCAGCATCAGAAGCCTCGGGGGTGCCCTTGGCAGCCTTCTCAGGCTTACCCTGTCCGACAACAACAGTCTTCTTCTCACCCTCGGGGACCTGAGCGGCGGCCTTCTCCTTCTTCTTGCGCTCCTTCTCGGCCTTGGGGTCCACGGGCTTAGGCACGAAGCGTACGTCGTTCACATCAATACTGACCTTCTCCTCCTCAGGGATCTGCAGGGCGAAGAGACGGCTGTTCTGGACGAAATCGACATGGCGCACGATGTGGTGGTATCCATTCTCCCCTGTGCGTTCCTCGGGGGACCATTTCTCTACCACAGGCGCCAGAAGGGCATACAGCGCGATATCAGCCACGGAGGGTTTTGAGCCAAGCAGCGTGGTCCGCGTGGCCAGGTGGGTGTTGAACTGTCCCAGGAGAACCGTGATCACGGAAGTATCATTTTTACCCAAAGCGGTCTGCAGGCTGGAGGTGGCCCCCAGCCACTGGTTGAGGTCGGCTTCTTCGGGAACGCTGAGCTGTATTTGGGGGAAGATCTTGGGAGAGGCAGCGGTGAGGTCGGCCTCGGTTGCGTCGGGAGAGATGGCGGCGGGGTAGGATCGGTAGAGGATGGAGAGAAGAGAACTCTCGGGAGCGGAGTTGATAGCCATGTTGGCGAAGGAATAGGCGGGGCTAAACGCAGCAGGCAAAGTATGCAAGCGAGGGGTAGCAAGATTAATTGCTAGTCGTCCTGTTAAGGGGTACGTGAACCGCGGGGCTAATTTCGAGGCCCGTCGAAGGGTCAGGGCGGGGGTGAATAGAGACAACTTGGATTGATTTCAGAGATCCCTAGAGAAGAAGGGATCTTTCACCAAAAGCAGAGCTCGCAGTCACCCTCGAGTCATACCCATAAAAGTGTGTGCCGAACCAATGCCCGATGAGGGCGCGGAAGGGAGGAACATTAATCCGGGAAGCCCCGCGTGGCCAGAACTTATACGGAGTAGCATCGTCATTCTTGATGAAATTTTTATGTAGAAGTAATTGGTGGTTGCTAGAGTTTAAGGTGAAGGCAGCTGAAGGTAGAAGCTGAACGTAGGTAGTAAAATCCGGAAGACAATGCGGGATTGGTCAATCTTCCAGTGCTTTTCATGCATCTATAGTTCTATATATATCACGCACGAGCATGAACAAAAACCTAGGTATGTGCGAGGTCAGATGGACAAAACTCATGAGGTAGGCATTCGATCAAAGCGTGACCTCATGAACCTTTGCCCGGCCAACAAACCACGAGTGGTCGCCCTTCTGTGCTGCTTGACGAATGGCGTAGAGCTCGTCTAAAAAGGCTGGAACGAAGCTTCCAGGTCCACGGACATAATCCTTGGCAGCTGCGTTTTCAGCAGCAATTTCGTACATGAGAACACTGGAGAGAACGGCGAGAAGCTTATCGGTAGGATGGGTGGCAAGGAAGCACCCTGCTACCGTACCCACGGCGCACCCGGTCTAGACGATCATTAGTTTACTGCCTAAAAAAATGCGGTTGAAGATACATACCCCTGTGACTTGTCCGAGCAATTCATGACCGTTCTCAATGGCAAATACATGCTCACCATCACTGAGGTAGTCTACAACGCCAGTGAGGAGAACAATGTTGCCTAGATCACCGTCATTAGAATAGTATTCTGGTTATAGTACTCAAGAAAGGAAACTCACGTTCTCTCCGGGCAAGATCACGGGCCAATGTAGCCTTAGACTTGCTATCAAGAGCACTTGGGCCACTGTCAACACCGCGCTGCGTCACTCCGCTATTTCCAGCTACCTGGCGGATCTCTCCTTCATTTCCCTTGATGAGATCAAAGTAACCTCCAGCCATCAGTTGCTTTACAACATCTCGACGGATGTGTGTGGCTGCAGCTCCCACAGGATCATATACCACCGGATTTCCGCGCGTGTTGTATGCTTTGATGGCTTTCAGGTACTCGAGCGGGCTTCGACCGGCGAGGGTGCCCATGTTGATGAGCAGGGCACCATCAAACTGACAAAGATCCCCTGCTTCCTCGCCGTAAGGAGACATAATGGGAGATGCACCACTGCACTTCGGTTAGGATGGGGATAGCGCATGCACGTGTTGCTTGAAGTTGAAGCACTTACATTGCTAGTGTTACATTTGCAACGAAATTGGCGACCACAAAGTTGATCATGTTGTGTACCAAGGGATGCACGTTGACGAGCTTTTGAACAATGTGGGGGACTTGGTCAACTAATGCAGCAGTTTCGCGCACGAGGGGACCTTCTGGGCTCCGCACGAATGGGGGAGGAGCAGCGACGAGCTTCACGAACTCCGCAGCGACGGCTCTAGGGTCATCCGCAGCCATGATGGCGCTGACAATGGCAGCACCATCCAGGCCCTTTCTTGGAGCACGGGATTGGTAGAGAACTCGTTGAACATTGGATAGATTGATCCCGCCAATGCAGACTGTACCAACCATACTCCCTGAGTCAGCAATGGCTTCCAGGATTGTCCGGGTGCCGGCAGTCCCAATAATGGATTTTGTGTTAGTTTTTCTGTAATTGTGAGCAAGTACTCTGAAAATTGTGCGGGGGGAATTTACGTGGGAGTTGCAAACATAGTGCCGATTCCAAGATAGTCTGCCCCTGCAGCAACTGCCGCCTGGGCTTCTTCAATGCTGGAGGCAGTGATCCCAATAATGGCATCCTTGGGCAACAACTTTCTAGCCTCAGCAATATCTAAATCATATAGAATCAGAACAAAAAACCATGAATAAAAGTCAGGGGATGCATACTCATATCATCCTGGCCAAGATGGACTCCTTCAGCACCACACGCAAGGGCAACGTCAACACGGTCATTGATTAACAAGGGTACTCCATGGCCCTGTGTGATCTTATGAAGCTTCTTGGCTATCTCTATCTGGACGCCTGTATCACTCTTTTTGTCCCTATACTGGACAATTGTCACACCTGCATTGCCAAGCATTAGCGGGGAATCATCATGTAAAGGAAGACAGGCACACACCTCCTTTGATGGCCTCTTCTACCACTGTACAAATGTCCCGATCACCAAGGATTGCAGGGGTTGAATCAGTGACCAGATAGACAGAGAGATTTAGCTTCATGTTAAAGGGATGATCACAGCCAATCCTTCTAAAATAGAGGGGGGTTGAGGCACGCTGTGGGAAAAGGTTGCCAACATGCTTTTCCTGATGGATATCTAGGTAAACTTCCCCATTAAGCACGCTATCCCTGTTCAGGAAGACCCCTCACATGCGTCATCAAAGTCACGTGATATGTCCCGCATTCAGGCGGTCACTACCAGCAGTAACTGCATCTATTTCACTCAAGAGCAATAATACTCCATAGCTCTGAACATGGATAAGTCAGCAGGATGACATTTTCCCTGCTGTGGACATCCGTACTCTGGACATCCTGATGATGACCTTGACTTTTCATAATTTTTCTTACTTTTGTTTTGTGTTTGGCTTTGGCAGGCGATTTGCATATATTTATATTATTATTGAAGCTGTGTGATATCCCATCTTGATAGAGCATGAGGCCATGACTATAGACCAATATGATTCTTATGGCTGCAATCTACAAATTATACAAAAGTATAGAGAGAACCTACTATTAGAGATACCGGAAGTAGAAAGATATCAATCTACAGCTTTGTTTTCGCCTTTTCCCGCCCAACCTTTCCTCCAAACCCAAACAAATAGGCCGCGACCTTGCGCATCTGGATCTCCTCTGCGCCCTCCGTGATGCGATACCGACGGAAATGTCGATAGATGTGCTCGAACGGATAGTGGCGCGAGTACCCATCACCACCGTGAATCTACCAAGTCAGCTTCACCAACAACTGAGAGCAGAAACAAACGACGAAGGAAAAAAAAAAAAGAAATAAATACCTGAATGGCCCGATCAGCCGCCTGACAACACAAACGATTCGCCCAGAAATTGCACATGGCGACCTTATCACTCAGCTGCCTCTCGATGGCAACCCACGCCTTATCCTTCTCCTCCGCCACCACGCGATCCATCTCCCAGCTCGTCTTCAAAATCAACAACCGCAGCATCTCTACCTGCGTCATGAGCTCCACAACCGGAAACTGCACCGCCTGGTGATCCGCCAACTTCCTCCCCTCGCCCCAGATCGTGCGGCTCCGCGCCCGCTCAATCGCCCTCTCCAGACAGAACTTGGCCGCACCGCACGAACTCGCCGCCTGTCGGATGCGGTTCTCATGCACAAAGGTTTGCGCAATTGCTAACCCCTGGTCCACCGTCCCCAGCACCGCCGAGTCAGCCACCCACACCCCGGTCAGGGTCACGGTCGCGTGGTCCGTGGGCATATTGAACGTCCACTCGTAGCTCGCGATCTCTACCCCTTCCGTCTCCCGGGGCACCAGGAACGCCGTGATGCCCTTCGCGGATCCATCCTGCCCGGACGTCCTCGCGAAGATAATCAGATGCGTGCAGTGATGCGCGCCCGTCTGCCACTTCTTCGCACCGTTGAGTTCGAACCCGCCCCGGCTGCGCGTTGCCGTCGTCGACATGAAGGTTGCGTCGCTGCCGTGGTCGGGCTCGGTGAGGCCGAAGGTGGAGCGGAATTCCCCGCGGAGGCGCGCGGGGATGAGGGTGCGTTTTTGCTCGGCCGAGCCGAAGTGGTGTAGCATGAGCACG
Organism: Aspergillus panamensis; assembly: GCA_027569225.1. NCBI lineage: Eukaryota > Fungi > Ascomycota > Eurotiomycetes > Eurotiales > Aspergillaceae > Aspergillus > Aspergillus panamensis. The sequence continues at coordinate 86,297 of JAPDER010000046.1, read as the reverse complement.
TCAGGGAAGTTGCCGATTACGCTGTGTTCGTTCTGGAGGTCGTTGGCGAGCCCGAGGCCGCCGCCGTATATTGGGTGCGAGGCCATGTGGAAGCGTGTGGCGGACATCCAGAGGTTGGTTTCGGGGTGGCCTTGTCCGCCGTAGATTTTGGGGAGGGCGAAGCGGAAGAAGCCCGCTTGGTCGGCGAGATGGCGGGCTTTGCCTGTTTTCTTTTGTTGGTATTTTTCATCTGGTTGAGGTATACCCTGGGATAAGTAGGGCTGGGAAGGGAGGGGGGATACCTAGTAACTCCTCCCATTCTTGCGATGGAAGCCCACCCTTGGCCCAATCCGTCCGGGCATATTCACGCCGGTGATCGAAGAAACGGTTATTGTCTTCGGAGTGTTGGAGAGGGAGGATGGTTGAGTTGATGAATTTGTCAAGAGAGGCCAGGTGGGCGACTAGCGGGGGAGGAAGATCGAAATTCATTTTGAGCTGCTGTCTTCAATTTCCACTGTGTCTTTTCTGCGAACCCTGAGGAAGTAAATGAACTATAAGACGTAGTATTGGGGTGATAGATATCTGTACCTAGCATCTACCCCGGACTCCAACTCCTCATGGCGTGGTTCAACCCCGCAGCCCTAACTAAACCTCGGCCTCGGGATCGGCCACTCGGTCCCTCCACTTGAATTAAGCAAGCAGATCAAATGCAGAATCAACGATAGTACAAGATTCGCTTTCGAAATCAAGGATATTATTTTTTCTTTCTGTGGGAGGTTTCGCAGCTGCGTGAGGGAGATATTGACGGCTTCGTTTTCTCCCCAAATCAGAACCACGGTTCTCCATCAGCAGGGTAGGAGTATGGCGGGCGTTTGAATAACGGGTTACGCTTGCGAACTCCCCTTATGCCTAGATCCACCAATCGATGCCCCTTTTTTTCAACTTTAGCGACGCTATACTGTAAGAAATGAGAGACATCCAGGGGATTCTGACCTTGAAAGTAGCAACAACCTCGAGGACCTTGTTCAGCCCCATGTCAAACCTGCGACAGCCCGCAGCATCGTGGCCAAAGATCCAGCTTGTTCTGTCTCTTCGCAGGAGACCTAATGAACAAATCCCTTCATGGTTGGAGCTGATCAGAAACCCTGTAAATTGGTGCGGACCGAACATGGCATGGACACCGGGGCCATCAAAAGGCCACGGGATCTCCTCTTCGTATCCCTGCCACAGACCGCGGTGTTGTTTTTTATATTGTTCAATCTGTTTCCACAGCCTTCTGGCATCCATCATTTGCGCATTAGCATTCTTAGAACCGAGGATCACACTAGTCCCGTCTTTATTGACAAATTCCAGAGCTATAATTTCTGTTACAGCCTGCTCAAAGCCCTGAGAATGGTAATTACGTGTTGGGCCTGAGATGAAGGAGACTCCAATGTTAGCCAGGGAGGCAGAGGATATCTTGGCTCTTTCCACCCGCCTCCCCTGCGCACATCTGTCATTGTGATACTCCTGTAACGCTCGACCACAGAATTCCAAAGGTGGTGGTTGGAAGCTCTCCTCTGCACGCAGCGTATCTTTCATCCATTGAATCACCTCTCCTACCTGAACCATGGGCTCTAGGGCATTTTCAATAAGATGTGCAGAAGCGTGATACAATACCCGCCAATCAATAGGCTCCCCTGACACGGAGTCTCGCGCAAGGTATTCGAGGAAGGCCCGTTCCCTGTAGGGCTGAAATTCTGATCTCCAAAATGAATTGGTATGAAAGACAGTGCTCATTGCTCTAGAAGCATAGCGAAGATTGTAAAAGTCACTCTTCGGAAGTAACAGCGCAATGGCCAGGCGGAGCTCAAGTGGAAGTCTTCTGAAGTAGTCGTGAGGGCTGTGGGTATTTTGTATTCTGGTTGCTAGCTCTGAGGTAGGCTTTGGGAAGCTTCTCTTCACATTTTGTACAAGCTCCTCTGCACTGAGGGTTCTGCATGGGTTGTAGTCACATTGCCCTGCATCAGGGGAGTCTGTAGAGAGAATCTCTATTATTAGCCATCCCAACTAGGAAGTGCATGTTGTATACTAACCCTTTGGTGTAGGTAAATTCCTCAGAATTTCATGAAGTTTCTTTAGGCTTGGAAGCTCAGTTCCAAAGCACTTGTGTAAGTACTGCCAGCAGTTTTCATGAAATATGAAGTACTTTCCAGAAGGATAAGCACAGCAGTCTTTGGTCCCCCAAGGTGGCTCAGATTGATGCCAAGATATTCGTCTATCAGAGGAGATCCCGAGGGTGAATTCATGATATCTACTGTATAGCCCAGACAGCACCACCTTCCCAGACTTCTTTAAAACTGCCACAGATTAACTATTGGAAATCAAACAAGAGCACTTAGAAGGGGACATCCTTACGAACTCTGATGGTGTCTAGCCAGATGAGGTCTGGCACAGCAGTTGCGGCTCCACATAGAATACATCGTGTGAATTCTAGATGTGAGCTAATTAGTACGCTTTCTTCGTCCATTTTAGGTGGCTTCAGCTGCAATAGCAAGTTGGTTGGATTTCCAGGCACAGAATGGGTCCAAAATTGATTTAAATTCCATTCATGGAGTGCTGTGACGTAAAACCACATCATCCAGCCTTGCCATCCGGAGTTACTTTCCTCGGATATTATGCATTGACTGAGAATCCCTTGCCTCCAGAAAAGCGAAAGAGAGAGCGTGCCCCAGCGTGAACTGGGGGTTGGTTAGACATAAATGTGACAAATGAGGACTCCAAGCCCATAATCCTGGCATAAGGCATGCAGCGTCACGAAGGATCCTGCAAATTTATGTCCTAAGTGCCATGCCTATTCACCATCACATACTTAGGCAAGTGGCATTTCAAAACGGCAGTTATTGTGGTGACGAATGTGCACACATAAGGCTCTCAAGATTTGTTCAATTTTCTTACTGTCATTCTTGACGTGGAATTGAAACTTCCTTGGTAGGCACGAAAACCGCTCAAGTTTACTGCTTCGCATCCCCAATTGGTAAATGCGGACGTGCGCACCGATTGCAGTGATCCCATACATGCGCTGAACCGGACCGTCCGAAGTTCTTGCAAGCTCCATGTTCTGCCATAGCTGGTCCTTGACTGCTTCCCAGTATTCCTCAGTAGGCTCTACATTGTCTCCATTGGATATTGGACGCTTTGCTTCAAAGAGGATGACCTTGTGCATCAGGGCTGGATTACCTCGCATGTTCACAACAGCCAGGTTGGCTCTGCGTCCACTGATTTCAGAAAGATAAGCCTCTCTCTCCACAGTAAATTCAGCTGGAAACTGATTCTGAAAGTAGTAGTGGAATATATTATTCCACAGATGGTCCACTTGATCTTCCCGAGCAACTAATTGTCCCTGCTGACGCCCTTCACGGATTTTAGTGATATATGCCTTGTTAAAGGGGACTTGACTCAGGTATTCGGCCTCCATGACAAGATATTGCTGGAGAATTTGCAAATTAGTGCTTATCTGGTATTTGTTGATATCTTAAACTGAGGTTGCTGGGGTGTATCGCGAGAGTGAAATCTATCTCTTAAATGAGATGATCCTTTGAGGGACTTGCAGTGTTCGAATAACACTAGACAGGGGGCTTGATTGTGTTATAGACCCCCTATTGATCTGTGGGAATAGTTGAAAGGTATGAAACTTCCTAGGTTCAGATAATTGACCAATCCTTCCAATGTGTGATCAAGCAAATTATTCTCAAGGGACACGGTGCGGTTTACACCCATTGGCTACAAAGCTCAGCTGTTGACAGCATATTCCTGCTAGCAAAGATACCCTCTGCCATGAATAAGTTGTTTCCTGACTCTGAATTAGAATGCCATTATATCCTTTAGACAGAAATTTAACCGAGAGCGTGCCCTCCAGGCCAACAAGCCCTTGACGATGGCTAGAGGAGGAGAACCCTGTTGTCTTAAGTAAGGCAAGCTCATGCTGAAAGGAATCTTTAAGTTCCACCCACAAATCATCAATATGGTTTGTTATTGTGTTAATAACTAGTAGATATCCAAGTATCATGATCTTGTGTTATCAAGCCTTGCCTTCCATAGCAAACAACATGGCCAACCACGATTTTCTTGTTCATGTCGCGTCATATATTTGAAAACAAAAGCTCGCACTATGGCTGGACTCTGTGTTTGGCTTGTTTGGTTAATCATAGGGGCCGGTGCTTGTCTGTTTTCCTTGTATTATACTCCAGGGAAGAGGAATGTTGAAGCTATTCCCAGAGGGGTAGGCACTATGTGACTGAGGAACTATTCCCATCCTAACACTATCACTTCCATAGACTTATTACCGATGTATCCCATTTCATTTGTTGTTCTGCATCACCGTCCTTCTGTATCTGGATCGCCAGGTTATCTACAGTACTTAAATGCTTCGCTGGGATTTAATAACCGCTGAAATTAAAAAATATCTTGTGTAGAATCTCATAACATCATATAACCCTCAAGGGTGTCGAATATAGTACTTGCAGCACACAAACACATTTGGCAATGGATGACAGGGAAGAAAACAAGAAAAGAACAACACTCATGCATATAGCTGCTTTCGTAGCTCGCCTAGGTAATAGCGGACCGGATAAGATCTCACTGATTTAGGCAGAGTAGGGTACACCGCAATTGAGAAGCCCATTGTGGTACAGTATAAGCCACGGGTGGATCTTGTGGACTTGAGCCCGTACGCATCCCGAAGATGCGGTGGGAGTAGCTCGATGGTGGCGACACGTAGGAAGGGTTTCAGTATCGCTGCCCGGCGAGGGAGAACGTCCCAGGCCCTCAGATCGTATGCGAAACGGTGGGCATCTGCGGACACGCCCAGTTGTTGGATTTGCTTGTCCCAGTAGGTCCAGAAGGCAGCTCGTGATTCCGGCCATAGACCTGGGGGCATGCCGAGGGCGCAGAGGAGGGTTGTGAACTCGGCGTAGCCTTTCTCGGCTGTGCTGTGGCCCACGCGACCGTAGACTCGTTGGTAGACGTCGGTGGATGTTGCGTAGAGCGTTGCGACCATCCAGAGCTGGGTCGGTGGATGTGTTGCATAGGCCTCGCTGACGGGGAATGGGGGTCGCCCGCTACGTAGGCGATCTAAAAGCGTCCGCTTCTCGGAGCGGGTTCCAAACACGAGACAGGCGAGGTAGCTGATGGTGGCTAGGAAGGCATTGCTCAGTTCCGTGGTGAGATTGACGGATGTGGTGGCGTTGGGGGAGCTCGTGGGGCTATATCGATCATTATGGCCCGAGGAGATGCTGCTCAACCAGTTTTTGATTCCAGGCTGAGCGGCCTGTAGAAGCAGGGCAGGGCCAGCCGCGATAAAGATCACCCCCTCCTGGAAGATCTGTGGCAGGACTTCCCAGTTCTCTAACGCATCGAGGTGGTGGTTGGTCACTGGAGCATTATCCGACTGGTGGGGGATAGAAGAGATGGGACTAATATACTCCGACAATTTCTCGTCGAAAGGCATACTGAGGGAGACCATTATGTGATCGGTATGAGTTTTGTGTGAGCGCACCAAAGCACAGAGTAAGGGGTAGGTAGATCGATCCGTAGTCGATAGAGAGTCCTGGAGTCAAGTACTTCTTCGCCAAATCGGGCCAGCAACCTACTCCTAGGTAGATCCTACGGCCTGTGTCTGAGGGAGATGGGAGATCATAATCCGTTCTTGTAGCACCACACCTTCTGCACCCTCGAAAGCACGATTATTTCTTTTTCGGGACAAGCACAAAAAGGGACCAGGGAATAATGGCGAGTCTCACAATCACCCCCACTCCTATTCAGGTAGTGATCGCGTCCCTGACGTCGTCGGAGTTGTCGACATCGCCACTGGATCCAGGAAGCTTAATGACACTCCAGGACTGGATGGTGATGGGTGGAATTGTCTGGGGTTATGAAGAAACCGGATTCCCCCCACTCCTTTCTCACAGAGCACGGCCAATTTTTTACTCCTCGGCTCTCCAGGTGTCACAGGCGATCATCTCACTCCCCCGAGTCCATGTGAATCGGAGGCTCACCCCCTGCCTACCCTCACTCCCAACCCGTCATCGTCTCAAGGATCATCGCTGCTGGAGCGTCGATCCCCCCGATAGTTCAACAATGAGTGGCTTGCTCTATGTCTAGTCTGGGAGTTGATTCGCCCGCGCGATGGTGCGTTCCCCAGTTGCAAGCAGGTATTTCGAGACCTCCCCTCCTGGCACGGTGCTTAGTTTTCCCACAATTTTCTCCGGTGCCGATTGGCATACATAACCTTCGTGCGCCTGGACGGAAATTTGTCAATGCACGCGATGGTTCTTCATGTCCTCGCTCGCTTCCATGGAGAACAAGCCTCCCGGTGCAGCCTCCCCGGCGGAGGACTCTAAATATGTCCTGGGTGTCAATCGCGGACCGCTCCCTGCCGCTGGCTATGGTGTTGCCCAAGACCTGTCCGGCGGTTGGGATGAAGCCTCCCTGGCAAAGGCCCCCAAGACCAAATCGCAGAAGTTTAAGCGCCACTGCGGGCGGTTCTGGTGCTGCTATCTGCTCTTCTCGGTGATCTTTCTGGCAATCTTCTTGCCAATTCTGTGCGTGTTTAGGTTCAACTGCATTTCGCGATGCTAACTGCTACAGGTTCCTTGTCATCGTTCCCGCCATCGCTCAGCTCGTCGTCAACAAATCCAGCCTCCTCTTGGTAAGTGCCAGCGTCATGTCACCACGCCCTGACTCGGTCATCCTCTCCATCGAGTCCGCACTGGATCTTTCCTTCTCGTTGCCGGTGCGTATTGAGCGGCTCCCACTCGACCTCTTCAATCGCGACCTACCGAAAAACAATACTTGGGCGAAACTCTACCTCGATGGCACCGTTATCAAAGGCAACACGACCCTTGCTGTTGACAAGCAGCCGACCCCTCTGAGCGCCGACCAGTGGTATCACTATGTGCACCAGGTGATGTTCACCCCGCACGCTGTGCTGTCAGTGAAAGGCGAGACCAATGCATTCCTGGGGAAGCTCAAATCCCACGTCCACGTTAACAAGGACATCCCACAGAACAGTGAGCCTCCCCTTTTATCTCGATGTAAATAACCCAAATCTAACATCCCACCCCAGCTCTAAACTCGTTTGCTGGATTTTCCATCGACAACCCTGAACTCCTCCTCGACGCAAGGGAGGACGGCACTAACCTGATCGCCAATGCAACTCTCCCTAACCCTTCTGTGCTGACTCTGGAAATCGTACGTCCGGACGGACCCTTTCTGCCATCTTCCCAACTTCCAAAAAAAAAAGCACTAACAAAGAAACAGGGTACAACCCTCCTCGACCTCAAAAGTGGGGACCACGTCCTCGGAAACTGCACCCTGGACAACCTAATCATCCGTCCCGGAAATCATTCCACCCCCGTGCGCGGCACCATTGACCTTCCATATCTCCTCAAGAACCTCAAGGAGATCCTCGGTGCCGAGCGCAGCGCCCTGCAGAGCGGGGACCTGGCCCTCGATGTGGTTGGACGGTCCGTCCACTACGATGGGGTTGAAGTCCCCTACTACACCAAAGCAATGCAGGATCTGACTCTACAAGCGAAGATCGCGCTCGGCCCGCTCATCTTGAATACCCTGCGGGGTGTCGTGAATCCGAACGGGACTAATCTTCTCCACAATCTGACTGATCCGAATGGGCCGACGAATATTCACGATATTTTGGATTTGATCCATGATCCGGATGGGAGTCTAGGGTTGGGTAATCATGAATCGCGTTCAGAGAAGATTTCTATGAAATGAGTGATGGGAGGTCACGAAGTAATGATGTATATGATGATTTCACTTTATTTTTTTCGGCATTTCCAGTAGACTAGTGGATACTTCGAGCGCGATCCGGATTATTCTTTTGGCCATAATTCACATCATTAAGGGGATATGTGGTCCGTCAAGGATTCTCCAAAGGCTTACGCAGTAGGAGACACACGAGAAACCACTCAAGTTTCAGGTTTTAAGGCCGTGGGAAGAGTCAATGCCCGAGACAGTTCCCAAGAACCCCGCACATATATTATGGTTGACCGGAGTTGACCGTCCGCGCGCGCGGCCCTACAGAAATATCAATAATAAGATCTGCATAGGTAACGCCTCAAGCATCACGTCACTAAAACGGTGCAAGGTCGGTCCCTGGAAGAATACGATGAGTGCAAGATATGCTATTGCCAGGTGGTGGATCTGGCACTACCCTGTGGCCACACTGACTGCTACGGAGGCTTCATCTCAAAAGTACCGTCCGTGTGTGCTTCCATGGGCCTATTATCACAGTAGTAACTTGGCATAAGTGCAGGTGTTCCTCGTCGTGGCGTTGGACCGGGTATATTTCGAAGGATCGGTAGACTATCGTTCTCTATTTCATCTCCCCTCGTTGTTGCAAGATGGCACTGCCACCTAAGTATCATACATGTAAAGCTTCATTCGGCCACTCCAGCCACTCCCCCCACTCACTCCCCAAGTATCCCGTAATCTGCTCGATCAGGAACCTTCCCGAGTCCCCAAATAGCCAAGAATCTCGATACCGATGCAGCAGAACCGCATAATGTGCCAGGATGATCAAGGACTCGGGACGTCTCTGGTACAGCAACTCACTGAGCTCCAGCTGCACAAGAAGCGGCCACGTTACGACGCCATTAACTCCCCCCAAACCAGCAACCCCACAAGTTGATGCATTGATACAACTCTGCAACGACTCGATCGCGTGCCGATAGATACCGGTAAGATGGGGGCCTAGTTTTGCTGCCGTTATCAGATTCAGAAGCTTCGCACACCCTGGCTCTAGTCGGTGGCCCATGCTGTACACGGCGGCCCCGGCATCAAACATGGGCTTAAGGGCCGAGTCTCGTAGCATAAACCATGCCTGCTCGAGAATGGTGCGGGCGCCATGGTGCAGGCGGATGTAATGTGCGAAGTGAGTGAGGAATCGCTCAAAGTCATTTTCGCGGTAGATGAGTGTGTCGCAGAGCATGTGGATGCCAAGCATGGAGGAGAACACAAAGAGTACTATGCATGTGTCTTGCGTGACGGTGGGGCTCGCCTCTTTGAAGCTTGTCAGTGCATGGGTTTGGAGCTGGGCAGCATGGTAGTGGTAGAATTCGCGTTGGCCTGGACGTGTGATGCTCAGGTGCAATGCACTGAAGGCGAGCATTTCATTGACCAAATATGGGGCGGTAAGTGCATGGGACGGAATATCAGAGAGCCACGGTATAGCTCTTTCGGGATCAAACGTCGCAGAAGTGGCACTGTAGAGGTTGTGAAACAGCTGCATGTGCAACATGTTCACGGGCTGCTCGCCGGAGACCGCTGGCGGACTGGCAGCGGGCGATGGGGTTTCGACGGGGATAACAACATCCGGTGAGAACGCCGTGGTTGAGGTCCCGACCGTTACATTGAAAAACCGTGTCCCGTATTCGCAATCGCGCTCGGAGACCGTGCAGTTGGAACAGACGGGGGATCGTTCATCACACTGAGCGGGTTAACGTGGGGTCCGCCGTAAGCTGCGAGCCGTCCTTACTCACTTTGATATGGCGCTTCTTACATTCGAGACATCCATTTCTCGACTTCGTATGAGATTTCCGTGGCATGACAATGCAGGTACGCGTGTTCCTTAGACTGTCGGAGGTGTCGGGCTGCCCACATTATAAGCGCTCGTATCCTGGGGTTTCATGAGTGGAGAAGTGCAGTGCCCTGGTTAAGCCAGGCTGCCGTATTCCAATGGTATGGGAATCGACCCCGTAAAGGAGAGGAGGGAGGATGATTAGGAGTGGCGAATATTGGCGAAATATCCGCGTATGCACGGACCCTGGACCTATTAATATCCACTTCGGCGGGCCCATTCCAGACACTAATCCAAGTCTAGCACTCTGTGCGCGTTTAGGATTCCTCTTCATGGGTCATGGTCGAAGAGTATATAAGCATCCCTTGACCATCAGGTTCAACGGGTGGAAAATAAGGCCTATTATTGTCGAAGTCTTTCAGACAATAACGGTGTGGGACTAAGGAGCGTGGTGGAACTAAACATGAATGAGCGAGATTTCGTTTGGCGGCAATTCTCTCGGGATCACAAAGTTGAATGGGTATGTATAAGTTCGTCTTGGTATAAAAGCTCGCAAGGTAAGGTATATAAAGGTATCTAGGAACGTGTGGTGTTTAGTGAGAACAGAACATGCATGGACAGGGTGTCCGCTCTTGCTCCGTCGGAACGGAGGCCGATCCCGTCTCCTGCACACCGTGATGGAAAGCGACCTCCCATAGTATTTACACTTAACCTCTCAGCCTTCGGCGCGCATGGCACTCGGCCCAAGCTGTTTCATCGGTGGTCGAGCAGGCCATTTCTCCCGAACCTTTAGAGTGCCTGTAGGCAAAGGTCTGGTTCGGAGCTGTCTTCCGACTCTTTGGTCGAGCGGTCCGGGTACATGCTCCTGAGTTTGGCGGGCTAATATAATGCCACAACAGAAAGATACAGAACAAAATGTAAGGACTATATTGACTGAAGATGTTGTTCAATTGCACGAGTGCACTAGCAACCAATATCCATCGAGTACAGTTCATGCCCAACATCCAGCTGCGTCGCAAGGTCCAAAATCTCCCCTGGGTTCAGACCCCCAATGGTATTACCAATAAACAGATCCCAGCTGGACTCATCTTCGGTGCCGGGAATGGTCAAGTGCTCGTTTCTGGAAGGCGCTGCGGGCGGCGAGGGAGACTGGAAGTGCAGTTCATTCGGCGTGAGGGGCGTCATGATCTGGGCGAGCTGGCTCAACTCGACTTTGCGGAGAGGAGCAACCACATTTCCTTTTTCAATCATCCTGTCAAAGACACGTTCGACGTCATCACACCAGGTCTCATCGGAAAGGAGCCACGGAGCCACGGCTCGGATGAGTTGGAGGACAAATGCAGAGGAAAACGCGTCTTCCAGTTGGAAGGGGAGAAAAGCGTCTAGTGTTGTAACAGCGCACAGAGAGGTCAACGGGCCGATGATGAATGGGTGTATACTCCGGGTCCGGAGAAAGGAGGAAGGCTTACCCATTAGATCCTCGTCGCCGAGAACGCGCAAGATACGGAGGGTGTTTCGGGCGGAGTCAACGCCGGACTGAATCAGAGATGCAACGGCAGGCGAAAGGGATACTTTACGAGAGCTATCAGCGCCGACTTGGCCGATGTGCATGTGTAATGCGCACATCACCAATGGCCGAGTCGTAACTACCACACACTAAAGACGAGGTCAAATCCATCGACTATAGAATCCGGGTACAGGCATAGCGTGCTGGTCCGTCACTTACACGGTGGTAGGATAATATCAATCTGATGGCTATCCGAGATGCCTTGCTCACTGACCCCTGAAAGTGGACGTCGAGCAGGTCTTTCAAATCCTGTGAGAGATCTGCCAGGTTGCGAAGAATGGATTGAGTATCTTTGATTAAGGAGCCATCCGCAGCTTGGTGCACTCCATAGACGGCTGCAGAGGGTTAATCCTTCACAATCGCAGGGACAGAATCGACGGTGGAAACGTACTCGTTAAAATCTGTGCCGTCAGTCGAGATAACCGCACGTGGAGAGTCATGTTCCAGCTGTCCAGAGAGCCACTGGTCTCGCAAGGTAGCCGGGCTGTGATATCCTCATCTCGAATTGAGCTCGGTGCACCCAACACAGCGGAAAACTCCCTCTCCAACATATATACGACCCAAAAGGTGATATGACAACGACGAGAGTGTTCAGTCCCAAGCACACTCTCTGGCATATGCCGATGCATTCCCTCGAGCACGCAAATACGTATTGCTTGTCCGACCTATCCGATAGCTGTCAGCTTTTTCTTGAGGGGTATTCATGACTCTCCAAGGAGATTTACATGCTGGAAAGCCGCCACGCGCATGTCAATTGCTTGGAAATACACGGCAGCTAATGCCAGGACCTGAATAGAGAGCAACGAATCATCATTAAGTCCGCTGAGGCCTGGCAAAAGACCCATTGCCCGAGTTGCATACTGGCAGCCCGCTGGGCTCCCGGGTGACACGATATGCACCGTAAATGCTTTTCCGAAGGCAAGGATAAGGAGGTATTGGGCATACCAGAGCTTGAAGGCACTGGCTTTAGCTGTCATATCCTCGTAAAACTCGTGGAGATGGCGAAGATAGTCTGCCTCATTTATCAGATAAACTAGTGGACCCAGGTAGAATTTGACATTGCTAAAGAGGAATAGGGCATAATCCAGCGGGGGGAGATTCGTGATATCAGGTACGTCGTCTGGCCCCAGAGGCGTCCACTGCATCTTGTAAACACCGCCATCCACATTCCACGGATCCGGAGGACAGTCTGGCGTGTGCTTGCCTATCAACGCCAAAACACGGCGGCAGAACGACCAAGAGGAGGAGGGGCCCATGTACCCTGTTATCCGTTAATAGCTATCCGAAGTGATTATCCGATCTGTACATACAGTATCGCCCGTCGGGAGATTTGGCGAACGTGTAGTCGGTATCCACCAGTGGGTTCTGCCGGAATACCGTACCGAGTTCGTCTTGCGATACTTCAGATGCTGGATTTTCCGGTAGCCCGGTGTCTTGACCAGATCCGGTTTCCCGCCCTGGAGACCTTGGATGGCTCTCGGCTTGTTCATCCAGGATCTCGTCAGTAGTTTCTCCGTATTTGCGGGCCAAGCTGCACGCACCTCTGCCTATATACGGGTCTCGATAGGACGCTTCTCTCTGAAGATGGGGCTGCGGTGCGGCCGCATCACGGACAGCAGACTGTGGGGTATTCCCATCACCAGGTATCGGCCCTTTCCTTGTAGGCGTGTATGGCAAGGCAAGATGCGCACCACCGCAGCGGCGCTCCAACTCTCGCAGATAACTGCAGATCAATCCACGATGAGACATTTGGGCTGTTAGAATGGAAGGGCAATAGTGGTTACCTCTCTGGAACTGAAACCCGATTCTCCTCCGTAAAGTGACATTGGTGCTTCTTACGCGAACACCGGCTACAGGGCGCTGACCCCGAGCATTTCACTTTCATAGACCTACATCTTTCGCAGCTATATATCCGGGCCCGAGGTCAACTCTCGATCTTGAGCGATTCTCGTGGGCACAAAACACCACTTACGCCCTAAAACTCTTCTTGCCGACTCTCAATCTGTGTTCGGCAGACGGCCGCATCGCGGAGCGTTCGGCTAAAGATGGAGAAATTATACAATATGAATAGAAGCTCTGAGGTTGTGAGTGCAAAAAGACCGGTGCTGCCCCTCTGGGGATGCGAGAGGCAGATATTTTGGGCTGGGGTTGACATCCAGAACCGTTCGTTAGTTAACCCACCACTCCTATGGATGACTAATCTCATACTTGTGCAGACATCCTGGTCCAATTTTCCCTTAACTGCATTCTTCCATGTATGCCAGTGGATCTTTGAATATGGAACATGTCAGGCCAATTAGCCGAGTGAATCTCCGAAACTGCGGAAGGTTACCTGGTTACCTATTCAACGTGCTGTTATCTGTCTGACATGGGGATTCTGACATCGGGCGGGTCTCCCGACCACCATGGAGTTGGGTCGGACTGCCGTCCGATGTTCCGTATCCCCCAATCTGGAGATCAAATTCGAATAGCAAGGCCCGACGGAGAGAGCTACCCTAACTTGGAAGATAAAGAATTTATTCTAAGAAATTCAAGCTGTAATTCATAATCAGGACTGGTATGCGCGTCTGCGCCTCTAAATACATGCATGCCAGATACCGTAAGACAAGTCTAGGACGCCAGTCGGAGTAAAAAGCATAATGGCGCAACACATGCGAACGTCGTTAGTCCACCACTGGCTTAGAATTTTCCAACTCCGTCAAGATATGACTTTTGGTATGTTCATCATCCCATCGTCTTCGAGGCTGCTCGAACGTAGACGATACTCGCCCATATGAAATGCCACCTAGCTGCCCCAAGGGTCGGAGCTTGTCAAGGTCGATATGGCTACCCTCTGCGTTGACCGCGTCCTGCTGAACCCAGAATCGAGTAGCCTTGATCAATACCAGGGAGGCCACAGACATCCCCGGTTTAGCGTGGTCCTCGAACTCTTTAATATCCACAACCTTGCCCTCAATCGAAAAGACAGACTCCCGCACACGCGACGGGGCCACCGTCGTCGTGGGTGCCTCGTGAAGTCCCGACACCTCCCACTCCGAGACCCCATATGGCGCATCTATCGAGGTAGCGTTCACTGCTTCAATCATTTGCTCCGAGACCGTGTTGATCACCACCTCCCCGGTCTCCTTTATATTGCGGAAGGTGTCCTTGACGCGGCCCGGGCGAGACGAGAACCCCACGATAAACATGGGCGGGTCATGATCAACCACCTGGAAATAACTAAACGGGGAAAGGTTTTTCATTCCGGCCGCGGAGACGGTGCTCAAAAGCCCGATTGGACGCGGCGCAACGCCCGATACCAGCAGACGGTAGTTATTCACGCTGGGACGGGCCGGATCATAGGGATCGATCTCGCGATGGGTCTTGCTTGCGCTCGCCCCGTTGTCCGGGACTCCCTGTCCATACTGCCACTTGGGGTTTGGAGATTGCGTGACTTCGATGGGTTTAGAGGGCTCAAATGCCGGACGTGTGGCCTGGACGGCGTCAAAGTCGCCGACTTTCTCGATGATCTGGTAGTTCGCGCTGGCAACCTCGACGGCGTCACCTTCCTCGTCTGTGGCCGCGGGTGCAGTTGCCGAAGAGCTCATCCGTGTGGCATCAACGCTGCGCAGTGCTGTCTGCTGGTACGGGCCGTTCCACAGCAAGGGTCGAGTTCTGACACTCAGTTTGGTCAGTTCGATGTTGAATCGAAGGGCGCTCGACTAACCTTCTCGCGATGAACTGGGCGGCTATCGCTGCTTTTGCCATAACTACTGTTTGTTTCTAATTTCGGTGTGGTGATATTCATACAATGAACGACTGACTGACTGACTGATCGACTGGTGACAAAGCTCTGTTTTATGGGGTGGAGGAAGGCCGAAAAAGTGACTGGAAAATTATGATCGGGATAGGGCTCCGACGGCGGCAATTCAACCTACCTACTAGGTAGTAAGTAGTAAGTCGCCCAATTATCGGCATCCTCCTCCGACATGCCATGTCCCGTCTAATCAAACGGTTTACTTAAATCACCTACTCCTTGCCATGGCCTCTGTTCGTGATTCCCGCTCAGTTACCACTGCATTATTAGTCTAAAACATGTTCCGCACAGCCCCCCGTATGTTGGCCGTCACTCGGTTCGCCCCAGTCCAGCACGAAGCGCACTCCCACTGCAAATTCGCCATGTTACCACTTCAGTCAGCAAGACATCAGACTACGCTTAGCCCGGTATTCACCAATAAAACTCATCGCCGTGCGTGTCTGATTTTACATTTTCCAGACTCCCCTCAAAAAAACCGGCTAATCATCTGCAGCTCTCGCGCACTATGTAAGTGCACCAAAACCAGGCTGAGCTCTAAACGTATGAGTATTCATGCCGATATTTCTGACTTCCGACACGACATAGTCTCAAGCCATCACGGCCGCTGGTCAAGTCTGGCTTTCAGGACAGGTCCCCGCCGATGCGCAAGGCAATCTCGTCAAAGGATCAGTCACGGAAAAAACAGAGGCGATCATTCGCAACGCGGAAGCAATTCTTCAGGAGGCCGGTTCTAGTCTGGAAAGGGTCGTGAAGGTCGTGGTAGGAACCTCTGCTACCGATTTCTGGAGCCGAAGGTTGATTTATGTGACATTCTTTTTAGGTGTATCTCACGGATGCTAGTATCATGGTGGAGTTTGCACGGGTGTACGATGCAGCGTTTCCTCATAAGCCCGCTCGTACCATGGTAGAGGTGGCGAAATTGCCCGCTGGGGTGGACATTCAGGTAGACTTTATTGCCGTCATCTAAGGGTATATATACTGTGTCTTTAGGGTTCCCTTCAACCTCTACGGTTCTTTCGACATCGACGGCGGTAGATATTAGAGATTATGAACAAAGCCTTTGGCTATCTAAGACATTCAATTCAACCACCTTATATTTCGAGGTGTCCTTGTTCCATCTATTCCGGCGTCAGTAATCTCCGGTGGTTATGCGCAGATACGGAGGCATACATTTTCAACACCGTTTTGAATCTGGCCTCGCAAGCTTCGGTAATCCTTGACGATGGGCCATTTTCGATGTCCGTACGGCCCCGACTGACATCTGGTCGCAGCGCTTACCAACTGCTTCGCCAGCTCATCCGCATCAAGCGGCGGCGTGGAGAGCCCGAAGGTACCGACAGTAGAAGCAGGGAGCCCACCTGGCCATGTGGCCGGGTTTGGACCAGGCTTTTTCCGCTAAGTTTTTCCACGACTGGTTCCAACTCTCCAACAATCGCAGGCATAGGCTCCTTTTCAAAGCCCCGGTCAACGACTTGGAGGACGGAAGGGGAACCGTTAACATCCTGGTAAGTGGCAACCATATTGGCGATTCACTAGTAATTGGAAAGGGTAGGTTGGAACAGATTGCCAATGTATGATCCTAAGTGAGAGCTTGAATGTGAATGATAAAATGAAGATGTCTCATGAGGAAATGCGTGCCCGTTATTCCATGGTACTCTATATATCTTATTACCTACTACGAGGTAGGGAATCACTGGTTCTCAAACTTGGTAATCAACGTCCCCACATGAGGCAGCAACTCCACGGCAAATTCATCCCCAGCCTTCAAGAACTCCTTTGGATTCTTCGCCGCACCCACGCCGGGTGGCGTACCAGTTAGAATGATCGTTCCAGCCGGAAGCGTTGTTCCCTGCGATAAGAAGCTGACCAGCTTAGGAACGCTGAAAATGAGATCACTGCACGTCGTCAGCCGACAACCCACCCACTGTTTACCTACCTAGGTAGGTATATACCGATGCAAAGTACAAAAATAACAAAGAGAAGAGAAGAGAAGAGAAAAACCTACGTCAACGGACAATCCTGCAACACCCTCCCATTCTTCAACCCCCGAATCCGAAACTCGCTCGCATCAGGAACCACCGCCGCCGAAACCAACGTCGGACCTGCCCCGTCAATCCCGTCTTAGCTTCATCTCATCCTCTCCACAGAAATCCAAAATGCAAGACGTAGGTAAATAGATAGGAAGGTAGGTAGGTAGGTAGGTAGGTAGGTAGGACTCACCAATCGGACAAGCCGTATCAAACCCCTTCGAAAAACACCACTGCGACTGATTCGTCTGCGATGTCCGACTCGACACGTCATTCGCAGCCGTATACCCCAGGATATACTCATGCGCCTCCTCCTCCGAGACATCCTTGGCGTCCTGCCCGATCACAATCACCATCTCGGACTCGTAGTCGCCCGTGCTATCGACCTGGGTGATCTTGGGTAGGATCGTAGGCGCGGGGTACGGATCCGCGAGAGCGGTCGCGGGCTTGATAAATAGCGTTGGGACGGTGGGGATATCCAGGGCCATTTCGGCGGCGTGAGAGGCGTACTAGTTTATATCAATATCCTCTTTTTTTTTTTTTTATATCTTCGGTTTGTTTTGTGTAGGAATAGGAAAGGGAAAAAGAGGGGGGAGGTACGTTTAACCCAATACATCTAATCGAGCCCACCTCGCTCTGCGCCAACGGGGATAGAACGCGCTGGATCGATTCCGTCACAAAAGTCTTCTGGCCTGGGTTCAGCACCGAGGAGCCGGAGAAGGTGTGCACGGCGACATCGGTTCCAGAGTGCAGAGCGAGACCGACGTCGAGGGAGGCGTTGACGGGCTCTCCGATGAGGATTTTGGAGGGGTCGGATTTGGGGATGAAGCGGACGAGGCCTATTTTTATTGTTATTAGTTTTTCATTTTCATTCTCTTCTTTATATAGAGGTGAATTGGAGAGAGGTTACGCGAGAAGGAGGATGCGATTTTGGACATGGTGACTTTATCTCAGCTCCACACCCTGGGATGATAATTGGGGAAGAATAAGAAAAGAAAGAAGGAAGAAGGCCATAACGGATATATTATTATTATTATTTCAAGAAGCCGACATCGCTAGAGAGGAATCTCCACGACCAAGTGAATGCGTGACTGAGTGGGGGGAAGATGAATCCCCTCACGAGAGAAACTCGGGATTTCCGATCCCCACAATCTCGGGGTGGGGATATGCCGACTTGCACTCATTTACTTAAGTCTCTTTCTCTTCTTCTTCTTCTTCTTCTTCTTCTTCTTCTTCTTCTTCTTCTTTTCTGGTCCTCATTTGCATTCAGTTATTCTCAAATTAACTTAAAAGAAAATGTCGCCCAAAGGCCCCTTCCGGCTCGTCACCGTCAACACCGCCCCCGAGCGCGCAAAGCGTCTCATCGGCCGCCTCGTCGAGGCCCTCCAGGATCGCTATACCATAATCCACGAAGCGAATTGCGCGAGTACGTCGCTCGACCCATGCCATTTTCTGAAGTTTGGAAGCTAATAAACCACAGCGATCGAAGAAGTCGGTCCCAAGGTCAAGGAGCTGATGCCGGATGTTCTGGTATGCTTATCCTCAACTACTGATATATATACCATTGGGGAAATTAGCCAGTTTAACAGTTGTATAGTTCAGCGCCTCCATGTGGACGGAGGAACAAGCCAAGCAGATCCACGACATCGCTCGAGAAATCAAGCCCGATATCAAGTTGCATGCGATCCCGGAAGGTCTCCAGGTGCAGCGTGGGCCGGATGCGATTGTGGAGTATTTGTGTGAGAAGGTGCCTGGGTTGTTAGATGCAGAGTGATTTTTATCTTTGGTTTTGTTTTATTTTATAGAGTGTATATATTTTTTTGATTTGCCAATTGACATATGGGTAACTTGTTCTCTTTGATATCTTGTTGTATGGCTCAACTGCTGCAGATTGATCGGGCGACGGCTGGTTTGTCCTCTCTACGTGAAGATACTCCGACTCCGATTGATACTCCGACTCCGATTGCGATTCCAACTGATAGCCTCTCTGAGGTTTATCCTTCCACCCACGTCTGCTCCAATGGAGAATGTTACACGGCTTTTTACTCAACATGGGAAGATGCAGTGATTTGAGTCTACTCATCTGTAGGTTCCCGAGTGACTATCATCCGCTCTATGCAGGAGCATTATATAGAGCCCCCGACCTACCTGATAGGGGTGCTTGATAGCACATCACGATGATCAGACATGGCATTAGCATCAACTCCCGTTCTCCCACCGGACATCGCGGTGGAATTCGTCGTCAAATGTAGTCTAACCCACCTCCTCTTAGGGGCTGTCGTGTCCTTCACCCATCGGTCCTCTCTCATCCGACCAGCTGCTCTCGTCCTCCTGGCAGCTACCGCAATTCAACTCCAAGATAAGGTGACAACATGGACGAACCGCGAGACCCTCGTCGCCATCCTGCCCTTGTTCTCCTGTCTCAACGTTTTCACGGCTCTGGATGCCTTCCTTTACAACCAGATTACTTTTTCAGAACACGCAGACTGGGTGAATCGCAAGGGTTCCACTCCCCTCAAAGACACCTTCTGGGAGAGAGCCAAATGGGCCCTCCAATACCCCATCAACCATCGTCGCATCGGCACGAAATGGCAGGTCAGCGGCGTTCCCAACTTCGATCCAAGAGATCCAGCATACGTCCCTGATCGAGCGACATTCCTCCTCCATCGCCTCCTCACCACCATCACCGCTGGTATCGCCCTCTTCTACACCAACCACCAGCTCGACGAACACGATCCCGGAATCGCATCCCTCCTCGCAGACCCTCAGACTCTCAACGAGTACTGCCTCTCCCTCGCAGCCCTCCCATCACGCCTCTGGCTCACCCTCTCCTTCATCTCAACCATCTTCATCGCCCAGAAAGCCCAGTACAACATTCTCTCCATCCTCGCCGTTACCCTGCACCTCTCCGACCCGGCAGACTGGCCCCCCCTCCAAGGATCCCTATCTGACTGCTGGAGCATCCGTCAATTCTGGGGGTATCTCCTCTCCCTCTTCCTATCTTCCTTTTTTTTTTTTTTTTTTTACAAAAAAGGAAAACAGCAAATAACAGAGAAGCTAATGAAGATAATAGATCAACCTGGCACCAAAACTTCCGCCGCTTCCTAACCGCAACCGCCAACTTCCTCATCTCCTCCTTCCGTCTACCCCCCCGCACTGTAACCACCCGCTACACCCGGTTTTTCATCTGCTTCTTCCTCTCGGGGTTCATCCACCTCCTCTTTGACACCGCATGCGGCATCCCCGCCCGCAAGAGCGGCTCGATCCTCTTCTTCACTATCCAGCCTGTGGCCTTCGCCGTGGAGGAGATCGTCCAGGCCCTTGCGGACAGGTATGGGCTTCTGGCGGGGAATAGGGAGTTGAGGCGCATGGTTGGGTTTGTCTGGGTGGGGGTTTGGTGTGTGGGGACGTGGCCGGTTTGGTTTTTTCCCATGACGAGGGACTTGGTGGGGAGGGGGGAAGGCGGGGTGAGTTTGATTCATTTGCCGGTTTATTATTCTTCTGTGAGTTAGGTGTGGGTTATTTGGTTGACGGGGTGAGATGGATAGATGGGATTCAGATAGGGAAATGAAATGCTAGTATAAAACAAGTCTAAAAAAAAACAAACTTTACAACTTCCTATCTTCCTCCTCCAGGTCGAAATCCGTCCAACTCGCCCGATCAAACCCGTTCGGCCGACTCGCCCTCGAAAAGCTATTATCTACGCCCTCAATTTCCGCAACAGGTGTCACAACCTCGATTTCCGCCCCGTACGCCTTCGAACCCCATTTCTCGGTTAGGGCCTCGCCTTCCCCGGGGGCGACGTATAGATGCGGGAACCGCCCCTGCATGATCTTCAGCACCGTCGAGCTAATCCGGTCGACGCTGTCGCAGTGGCGCAGCTGGAAGAACTCCGAGGGCTGCGCGGCGCGCATGGCCTCCTGCACGGCCTCGGGGTACTTGCCGACCGCGAAGAGGAGGAGGTCGTAGTGCATCAGTGAGGCTTTGCCGTGGTAGGACCCGCCGTGTTTGGCGCGGTTGTACAGACCCGTTAGGGCGGCGATGGCGCCCATGCAGCCTGTGCCGTAGTCGGAGATGGGGAAGGGAGGGACGACGGGGTGCGGGAGGTTCATGAATTGGCCTTGGGCCCAGGCGACGCCGGTTACCTATATCATAGTTATTAGTTTTTGGGGTGGATTTTGGTTTGAGGGGGCAAAGGGGGAGAGGTACGCAATCGGCGATCTGTTGCCAGCCGGGACGACCGGCCCATTCGCCCTCGTAGCCGAAACAGTTCTCGTTGACGTAGACGATGCCCTTTCCGCGTTTTTGGGCGAGGGCGGCGAGGGCCTCCGGGCCGTAGCCGAGTTTCTCGATGGCGCCAGGTCGGTAGCCGTCTACGACGACGTCGGCGTCGGCGAGGAGTTCTTCGAACTGGAGGCGGCCGGCTTCTGTTTTAAGATCGAGGTCGGCGGCGTGTTTGCCCATGTTACCGTCGACTTGGAAGAAGGGGACGTCGGAGAGATGAGGGCTGGTGATCTTGAGGACGTCTGCGCCGTATTCGCTCAGGATGCGGGCCACAGTGGGACCGGCGATGATGCGGCAGATTTCGAGCACTTTGATGCCCTTGAGGATCTTCTTGCTGTCGGTGGTGGGGAATGGCGTGGGTGGGATATCGCCGGGGAGACGGGTAACTTTCCATGCGGGTTCTTGGACGTTGAGTTTGCCCTGGGATCATTGTCAATATATAGTCCATGGGCTATAGGTTAAGGGACGTACGTGAGGAGTTTTGATAAAGTCTTCATACTTCAATGCGGTCACGCCCGCTTGCCGTCGCTCTTTGTTCATCTCTTCTAGCTCCGCTGCGGAGTATTTCTGTACGCTGCTCTCGATCACTTTGATAACTTCCTCGTAGTCTGTCAAGTCGGGACGCTGGCCCTCCAGCCCGATCATGTTCAATGTGGTCGTGGCCTCAAGCGAGCCGTGGATGTGGAAGTACTCGCCCTCGTTCTTCGTCCTGTACAAGTTTGCCGACATCCGACGGTAGCCGTTTGACTGTGCCGCGAGGAGGTCGGTGTCTATCTACGTTAGGGAAGATCAAAATAAAAGATTGGAGATAAACACACCCTTGAGCTTCGTCTTAACCTCCGGGTCCAGCTTAGACAATCCAGCCACCTTGGCCATGTACGCCTGGCATCCGAACGCCGTCGCCCGTTCCAGGTTAATCTTCACATTCCGCTTTTGCTCCGATGCACCAAAACGCAGGTTCGCAATCGCCGCTGCTACGGCTCCCTCCACGCCTTTCAGCGCAGCCAGGGTCTCAGTCTCTTTGAAGGGAATCGGGTAGTAGACCTCATCGTAGGCGGAGTAGAAAGAAACGGCATCTTTTCCATCTACCACTTCGGCTGGAAGATTAAGACGCTCCGCTTGGTCACAGAGCAGAGAAAAGATCCGTCTTGACTCTTGGACTGGCGAGTATTTTGTGGTTCCGTTCACTCCATTGGTCGCCATGGCGCAGTCTATCGGATAGTATTCGCTATCCTACAAGAATAGCTCCTGCACTTCTGCTTTATCGACGGAACAGATGGTGGAGACAGGTTGTCAATCGCTATACCGCAGTTGGCAACTTGTTCACAAAACGATTCGAGACAAAGGGGCAAAATTATACGCATGAGTCGGCAGTGGAAAGGAAGGGCCTTTAAATGAGAAGCTTGCGGTTGTCCGGATCAATGCCGGGAAACCGCCCGTCGGTTCAATGTATGCGTTTCGGAGATCGGCACTTTGTAAGCGACGCAAAACGAGGAGAGAAGTAGCATTTTGGCGGAGATCCAGCGTGCTGGCGCAAGGCCAACCCCGCAGAGCCAATGCTACCAGGTAGATATCCGAAATCTTGGTGGGATGCGAAGAATTTCATCGGATGCGAACCCGATAAGATCGGAAGTGCACATGACGTAACGTATGCCTTGGCTCCTTCGTGCCTTTGTGCCTGAGGCATGAGCCAGACGTGATCCAGAGTCACGTGTCACTACTCCAGCGAGTCCGCAATCGGAGTTGCACAGCCAATCAGACGTCGGGTAAAGCAACCGGCGCCTGAAAAATAATAATTTTATTTCTTGTCCAGAAATTAAATTCTTCTCCGCAATTCATCCACTTTAGACTCGCAAAACAGGACCATACCATGCTGAGGCAGCTTGTGTGGCAGCGGGCGACGGCCTCTCGCAGGGTAAGTTATCTAGACCCAATGTCTGCGTGACACTCTCAACTGACGAGGTGGTGTTGCAGCTGGCCCCGAAGTGCCTCTCCCCCCAACAAGTCTTCAGCCGTCGAAGCCTGGCTACCGAGGCCACCGAATCGACCGCCTCGTCACGCATGCCCCCCTATCCCAAGATTGTGCGCAACCTCGAGCAAGTCCGACGCGTGCTGGGAGCTGAGCGCGCCCTCACCCTCGCCGAGAAGATCCTGTACTCCCATCTCGCCAACCCTGAGGAGTCCCTGTTGACCGGCACCGACAACGGACGCAACATCCGCGGCAAGGCGGACCTGAAGCTGAAGCCGGACAGAGTAGCAATGCAGGATGCCTCTGCTCAGATGGCCCTGCTGCAATTCATGTCGTGCGGTCTCCCCTCAACCGCTGTGCCTGCAAGCATCCACTGCGATCATATGATTGTTGGTGAGCGTGGCGCCGATGCAGATCTCCCCGCGTCCATTGAGGGGAACAAAGAGGTGTTTGATTTCTTGGAGAGTGCTGCGAAGCGGTACGGGATCGAGTTCTGGCCCCCTGGTGCGGGTATCATTCACCAGAGCGTGCTGGAGAACTACGCCGCCCCCGGTTTGATGATGCTGGGCACGGACAGTCACACACCCAATGCGGGTGGTCTGGGTGCCATTGCCATCGGTGTCGGTGGTGCAGATGCGGTCGATGCCCTGGTCGACGCTCCCTGGGAACTGAAGGCACCCCGCATCCTCGGTGTGCGACTCGAGGGCCGGCTCCAGGGCTGGGCCAGCCCCAAGGACATCATTCTGCACCTAGCGGGCAAGCTGACCGTGCGCGGTGGCACAGGTTTCATCATTGAGTACCACGGCCCCGGCGTCGAGACGCTCAGCTGCACGGGTCAGGCGACGATCTGTAACATGGGTGCCGAAGTGGGCGCCACCACCTCCGTCTTCCCATTCTCGCCAAGCATGGTACCCTACCTCCAGGCGACCCACCGCGGCGATGTGGCCGCTGCCGCCGCCGCGATCGCCGCCTCTGGCCCCCAGAACCTCCTCCGCGCAGACCCAACGGCCGAGTACGATCAGCTCGTGACCATCGACCTGTCCACGCTCGAACCACACATCAACGGACCCTTCACCCCGGATCTTTCGGTGCCTCTGTCCAAGTTCGCCGACCAGGTCCGCGACAAGCAATGGCCCGAGACCTTCGGCGCCGGCCTCATCGGCAGCTGCACCAACAGCTCCTACGAGGACATGACCCGCGCCGAGCACCTGGTCAAGCAAGCTGCGGCGGCCGGACTCAAGCCCCAAGCCGACCTCTTCATCACCCCCGGTAGCGAGCAGATCCGCGCGACCCTCGACCGTGACCAGACCCTTTCCACCTTCTCCTCCGCCGGCGGCACCGTCCTCGCCAACGCCTGTGGCCCCTGCATCGGCCAGTGGAACCGCACCGATGGCGTCCCCAAGGGCGAAGACAACGCCATCTTCACCTCCTACAACCGCAACTTCCCCGGCCGCAACGACGGCAACCGCCGCACCATGAACTTCCTCGCCTCCCCCGAGCTCGTCACCGCCCTCACCTACGCCGGCCGCACCACCTTCAACCCCATGACCGACTCCCTCACCACCCCCTCCGGCGAGGAATTCCGCTTCCAACCCCCACAGGGCTACGACCTCCCCGCGGGCGGCTTCGCCGACGGCAACCCTTCCTTCCAGCCCACCGCCGCCGTCCCCGATGCCACCTGCGAAGTCCAAGTCTCGCCGACCTCGACCCGCCTCGCCCTCCTCGAACCCTTCGCCCCCTTCCCCCAGGGCGACCTCACCGACCTCTCCGTCCTCTACAAAGTCCGCGGCCAATGCACCACAGACACCATCTCCGCTGCAGGCCCCTGGCTCAAATACAAAGGCCACCTCCCCAACATCTCCGCCAACACGCTCATCGGCGCCGTCAACGCCGCCACCGGCGAAACCAACACCGCCTACGACGAATCCGGCAACAAGCTCTCCATCCCGGAACTCGCGGAACAATGGAAAGCCGCAGGTCGCGAGTGGCTCGTCGTCGCCGAGGAGAACTACGGCGAGGGCAGCGCCCGCGAGCACGCCGCCCTGCAGCCGCGGTACCTCGGTGGCCGTGTGATCCTCGCCAAGAGCTTCGCGCGCATCCACGAGACAAACCTCAAGAAGCAGGGTGTTGTGCCGCTGACGTTCGCCGATCCGGCCGATTACGATAAGATCGATGCCTGTGACCGCGTGGCGACGGTGGGGCTGTACGAGACGTTGCAGAAGGGTGGTAAGGGCGAGATCCAGCTGAAGGTGACCAAGAAGGGTGGCGAGGAGGTGGTCATTCCCGTTAAGCATACACTGAGTGCGGACCAGAGTGGGTTTATTCTGGCGGGAAGTGCATTGAATCTGTTGGCGAAGAAATAATTATAATCACCAATCCCCCCCCGCCTTCGGGTCTTTTATGTATACTGGCTTGGTTTTGGTTTGTTTTTTTCTCGGCACTGTTTGTTATATACAAAAGTAGACCCGGCAGTCGAAATACATACCATGGACATTCAATCAAAGTGCTACAGTAGGTCCTCCGTAGTAGAATGGTAAAATCGTCTCATTTCGTACCCCCCCTTAAAATAAAAAGAACTTGATATCTATCTACATAAATTATACAACGCTAGAGATAGAAAAACATAATCAACGCTGGTATACCCATAAACAAACCCCCATTCATACAGACAGAAAGAAAAAAAAGTCAAAATCATAAAAGTCGCAAAAGCTCCAAATCCTTAGCAATACCAGGGCTATACGTCGCGCAGTCCTCCAGGAACCGCATCATCTCTTGGCTCCACCGTTCCCAGCCAGACGGGAGTGTACTCCTCACTCTAGGATCCGGGGAGTGAGAGATGCAATAAAATAGGAGAATTTGGCCGAAGAATCTATTTTTCGAACAATTAGTTGCCATATTTCACTTGTTTTTGATATGATACTTCATTGAGGAAGGGCGATTCCAAAGGATAAGAGAAAAAAAGGGAGGGGGGGCGCACTGAGAACAAAAAGCAAATCGAATAGGGATGCAACTCGTCATGTTTCGGAAAATACCGCCTACAACGGGCCAGTTCATGGCGTTGTGGAGACCGGTGCGGATTTGCTCGAGGTCGTCTTCTGATAGGGAGGCCGGGATGCGGAGGGCTTTGTAGAGATATGGGCGGCTGATGTGGAATTTAGCGATCATGTGGCGTCCGCGGAGCATGGCCTCGGACACGGCGATGGCGGGGGAGAGGGGGCGGGTGGTAGTGGAGGCAGTGGTTTGATCGAGGTTTGGGGAGACGGGGGAGGAAGCTGTGGCTGTTGCAGTGGTTGCGGTTGGAGTGGTAGTCGTGGTGTGTGGAGCGGTTGGTGGTGATGTTGGCTGGCTCGTATCTGGAAATTGGATGGCAGTTGGGAGGTTGAGGCGCCATTGAGCTAGTTGGTGCTGAAGTTCGGCGTTGATAGCCGGGAGAGGGAATGTACCGGAGTCGGCTGCGTGATCATATTAGACACTGATGTAGTACTATATGAGAGCAAAACACTCACAATAGAAGTAAAGAGAGTGCCGGATGCGAGTAAGGATGATACGATGGGCGACCTGCGCAAGAAAATGATATTGGAAGAACGAATCATCTATCTCTTCCGAGGGGGTAGGGTGGCGGGACGACATGAAGCCGAGGGTTTCGAAACCGATGAATTTCGGAATGGGGACGACTTCTTCAAAGCGCGATAGGCCGCTCGGAGGGAGGTGCAGCTCCTGTACGAGAATTGTCTCATTCATGAGGCAGTTCCAGTACACACGTGACTTCATATCGCCTTCCCATTGATCGAAGTTGACGTCGTGGCTAGAAGGTCAGGTCATTGCCAGGCATCGAAACCAGAGTTTGTAACGTACTTGGTTAGGATTGAAAGACAGCCAGTAGCAGCGCGGTGAATCATAGCCCAAGAGTCCATCGGACGTAAGATCTGGTTGTAATAGACACTTTCACGAGGTTAGCACAAAAGACCAACAGTGTAAGGTAACGGAAGGCCCACGAGGATAACAAATAGAACTGGCAGCTCTGGATATCATTATCACACATCAGAAACCCTATGCGTCGACGAGCCTCATTAAAGAATCGCAACCCTGGCGGATCCTCATCGATGACAGCCATCCAGTCCGGAGGTTCAAAACGACTGCCCCGAGTGCCGGGGAGCGGATAATCCCCTTCATAATGTGCTTGAACCGCCAGACAGCCCAAGGCCATGATATTCAGAACCAAGCAGCTCTCCATCGTGTAGCCAAAGCCACTTTCAATCGCAAGACCCAGCGTAAATGAAAAGTAATAATTCTTATCCATGATCGGGGTGAACGGATTGAAGGTAGAGAAAAACGCATTCGAGAGTCCCTTGATCATTGACAGGGGAAGGACCTCCAACCAGTTATCCCCGGCCTGCGGGGGAAACGGGTAAATGTACATTGAAAGCGGAGGGCGGCTCATCTCGGTGTCAATCACATAGTTCTTGCCGAGTTTCTTGTAGGCGTCGAGCAGTCGCTTGGGGAGGATATCTTGAGCACCAGGCCAGAGGACCACCCCGTGCTGACTGAAGGAGATTGAGACCAGCCCATTTGAATGGGTTGCGTTGGGTCGTTCGTCGAACTCAAAATGGTCCGGGTCGACCATGTTGGGGGTTTGATGAGTTTGCGAATGCGGAGTTCCGAACGAGGCTTGTTGATTACGGCTCTGGTATGCGGTGCGGCCGGGGGTATTCACCCCAGCCGATCCGTCTCGGACCTGTAGTTCTTGGCCTTGAAGTGACTGGAGGTCATTGCAGATGTTTAATGGAAGACTCTCCAGCTTGGTCTCCAGACGATGGAGAGTGCTCATAATTAATGTGAGCGAGTGATCCCGCCTAGTAGACATCAGCATCTGTCTCAATAGGGAGAGAGTCGGATGGCTTGAGATTCGTCGTTGTCGTTCACTTACTTGGAAGTCTTGCGCTCATTGTAGACACATTCCAGACCGAGCGACTTGCACAGTCCACACTTGGGCCGGGACTCGTCGCATCTCGTCTTCTTGAGTCTACATGTTTCACATGCCTATATCGTGCGAAGTCAGCGACTGACATTGCTCCAGGAAAGGGAATTAAGTAATGCATAAGAATAATGGAGACAAACCACAGTTGCGATGAAATTCCGCGGCTTCTTAGTCGAGGACGAGGACGAGAACGGTTGGTGGTCGTGGCTCGGGGACAGCAGGTCGTTGATGGGCAGCAAGCCGTTGGAGGGAGTGCTGGTGCTCTGCATGTGCTCTGGAGACAGAGACTCTTCATACGGGCGCTTGTTCATGGTGCATGATTGAAGGGGGAGACTAATCCCTACTACAGCATGTTAATAGATAGATGTCAATAATGATGAGGGTAAATCCGCGGAGTCTTGGCCGCTGTGGAGGTTGACAAGGAAGCGTTGGTAATAATATGAATCAACAGATGGATCCTCACGTCTTTTTGCTGTCTTTTCTTTTTTTTTTCCTGGCCTCTCGTTGCGGTGGCGGGGCTACATCCTGACCACCAATCAGAGCAGGGCTGAGATAAATACTGACCAAGTACACCGAAATGCAACCTCACACAGCCGAAGATAGAAAAGATGGAGAAGACGAATAACCATAAAATAAATATATAGTCTAGAAAGGCCTCTTGCTATATGTCCTACCAAAAATTTAATTGACCTGTGTGAGCGTCAAGTCCATGCGCTTTCCTTCCCAACCACGAACACCAGGACCCCATCAAATCACAATAATTTCAAAAGCCCAGACAGGATAAACAATAAATCATCAAGGAAATAATCACAGACAAAAAAAGCTTCAAGGGGAGAATTAACTATAAAAACTCAGATCTTCTTGAGCTTCAAAAACACATACTTATTCCCCAACGGGGTTTTCCAGAAATCGCTTTCCCGCAGTCGCAGTTTCAACTTCTCCGCCATCGTTTTTCGAATGACTTCCGCTGTGCTGCTTGGGGTGGAAGGATCCTGGAATTTACGCGCAGTGTCGACCACGGTGTTGCCGATAATCGCGACGAACCCGCCGCTAATACTCGCGGAATAAGCATCCAAGGCAGCCGCATCGGGAGTGCCCGTGGAGCTATCCGCCATCGCCAGCTGAAGGTCCAGGAAAGCGGGATGAGGAACTTCCCTTTCGAAATGCTCAATGGCTTCCCATTCATGTTTTACCGCGTCGAGAGTCTGGGCGATCTCTTCTGCGGTTCGAAAGTGGAAGGGGAACCGGAACTTGTCCGCGGCTTCCTGGGGGATAACCTTCTCTTGCGCCAGGTCCGCGATCGCTTTATGGATCGACGGATAGGCGCATTTGAGGCTTGGGTCTCCATCGACGGGAAAACTAAGGAGGAGATGTCCACCACATCGGAGTTCCTGGTAGCGATTGCGAAGGAAGAGGAGAATGTCCGCGAGCACCACCTCCGAGACATCAGCTCCGTCGGGGAGGGTATCCTCACTAGTGGGTTGCAGGCGACTAATCCAATGGAGGGTGGCGGTGGAAAAGCCAATGTCGACAGATCCGTCCCGCACAACCTGCTGATAATAGCTCTGTGGGGCCATTTGCGGGAAAAGTTTCCTCGCACTTTTACTCTCCGGCTCGCGCAAGGAACGATCAATGGTGGCGGACAAGCTGGTATAATCGTTGGCCGGGGTGTCATTAAACACAATTGTCACAGCGCTATTCTCTGGGCATAGGTTGATCGCTTTCCGAATGATACGAAGTCTAAAAGATTAGCTATAATCCTGCCTTCTCGCATAACTCTCGGGAGGCTTACGAGTTCGACCCTTCGGAGCAGCCATAATCGACCAAAGTAATATTTTTTCCTAGAGCCGCGTGTCAGTAGCCATATCATCCAGCGGAGGTGAGTAAGCTAAGTTCAACAAACCTAGACAGTCTGCCGGGGAAACCAGGCTACCACACTCCTCTGCAACAAGAGCTTGCAGACTGGAATTTTTGTTATAGTAACCGCCCCCCACCATAGCGGTTCTCTCATTGCGAATGGAAGGCATCTTGGAAAATATTGTTGTTGCTGTTCACAGTTCCAATCGAACCTGTACTTAATATTTATACCGGGGAGTTCAATTTCAACAATCAGTGGACAAGGAAGAAGAAATCAAGACGTCATATTTAGAGTAAGGGGATGGAATGGGTCATATATAAGGAAATGGAGAAATGGAGAAATAGAGAAAGTGGACGAACGCCTCCCAAGCCCGAAAGAGAAGCTACGACTGGAGACGGCGCTGTGGGGAAGATACCTATGGACGACCCGGATGGATTGGCATTCACTAGCTTCAGAGTCAAAACCTGTCATCCGGGCTAGACGCTTGGTTTCAAAATCGAGACGGGATCTCATTTGAGAATATCCCTCTAGCGTGATGAACCGTGGTGGAAATCCATTGTTACATGGGCCAATCCCTCCTGACTGAAGGGGAGAGTGGTTCCTAGTGCCAGGAGAGATTGAAGCGAAGCCAGAATACGCAGGACGGGGATTTGGACTCATTATGATGTCAAATCACCGGGATACTGTTACTTGAAGTGGTTTGTGCGAATGGGCGTCAATTCCGGAGCCAGGGAAGCAAGAAGTGGTGCATTCCTTAGCGGGAGCGCCATCGTCAGCGGATAAGCTCAAACAGGACAGGTATTCCCCGCAAGAGAGTCTTTGACACGTGGATCGAGACAAGAGGCGAAGGAGGAAACCGGACCCAGAGGATGGGGCGATATCACATAGATAAGCAAGAGTCAGTTAGCCGTTTATTACCTGTTAATTAGGTCTATATCAGACTGTCGAAGAAGCATCCGAGTCGGGAACCAGAGTAAACAGACGAGAAAGTTTACTTGGATTGTAACTGCTGGGTCATATTCTCCCGATGGATGGGCTCACTCCCCTGTAAATGAGGCATCCAGGATTTTCGTCAGCGTCCCAGCGCCTGCACTGACTGCAGACAGGCTGTTCTGAGGGTTCCGTTCTCAGCTCTGACTGGTTCCCGATGGTTAGTGCCAAAAGTTGGTGCGGCCAAAGCCACGGCCATCCCAACATGGAAGGAGTCTCTGGCTGGATGTGGCTGAAGTTTGGGCCACTCGCACTAGTATGTACCTGGGTAGAGCATCAGCCAACGCTGGTACTCCGTACTTTGGATGCCATTCTAGAACATGATATTCCTCGGACATTTCTTTTAAGGTAGTATCCGCTGACTCGAGTAGGGATTGCCTACCTAGGTACTCTGTGTTGTTCATCTTTACTTGAATGGGAGGGGGTAGTGGGGCAAGAATGCACCAAGTCTCCGCCTGTCTGGTATAGTAACATTTTTTTACTCTGTATATGGCTACAAGTACATGTGTAAAATGCGCTCCCTACTCGAGTGTGATTGAAGATTAATGAGAATGTGGGAGTTACGTAGAAGAAAGGATAAGGGGTGGAATGTTAACAGACAGTAAGGTCGAAAAGATCACTCCCGAAAATTATCGGTATTCTACATTTATATACGCAGAAATAGCTTTATCTCAGTGTTGCCAGGTGGTATATTCACTTTACTATATCAAACAGGTGGAATTTGTCGTAATGCACTAATTTAGTGTAGGGCGCAAGGGTGGCTTTCGCCACCTAGATGTACTATCCCCGTCAAACATATGCATCACATCGCCGCCCCTGCATTGGCGTGGATTATAGATAATAACATTTCATTCCATGCAAACCATAAACTCAAAAATCCGGATCGTCTCCTATCTACTCGGGGTATTTGTTGAATAGTGGGGCTATTGTGGTGTATAACCCATCTCAACACTCTTGGTTGGAAGCGGGATCTGAGGAATCATATAGGAAAAGTCAAGAAGCCAAATTCCAAATTCTTATAACTTGGCGTTCTCGTCGAATCAAAGAGCTCGAAGGGAGCACCCATGCTTATATCTTCATACCCAGACAGAGGACATGAGACACTTCACCATTAATGAGTATCCCAGTTATCTCCTCCAAACCACGCCACGCCACGCAGATGAGAATAAGTATCACTTTAGCCAGGGCCTTAATAGCCGACAGGACGTGTCAAACTAGTGACCACCGTAGTTTGAGAGAGCCTTGCGAGCAATTAATGGCATTACTGCCTGGGGCTTGGATATTGGAGACGGTTTACCGAAGAATAATACTGCCATCCCGAATTCCGGACTCGGATCGTACATATCGAACAACTGAAGAAGCAAATATGAAAACACCCGAATGGGCAGCAAATAGCAATCTGAAAAACTCACTTGATAGTAATGTGGATATCCGAGCTCCTCATCAATGTCTCCCACAGTCTAGCGTAAATCGTTATAACTCTGCAGGCGAGGAAGACTCGAAGCATTTTCATCTCCCAAGAATCACCATGAAAGGTCAACTTCCCTGGCAGAAGGATAGTCCAAGGACTCTCAACAAACCCCGCCAGGAAAATATGAGGCAAAAGTACTGGCTTGAACAGCTATAGCTTGCCAACCACCTCTGAAGACGTACATTTATATCCGAGTGACAAACCTCCACCCAATCTCCCTTAGATAGAGACAATTAGAGAGATAAATCTTCAGAAGTAAACGACACTAATGCAACTATTTCGAGTGCAGGGGTAAAAGGATTTGCAGATATCTTAGAATATTCGTAAATAACAGACGCGTCAAGCTGATTTAATTGTTGGTGTCAGGGAGAGAAATAGAAGACTGGCTGAAGGATGATCGCGATTCACGTAATCAAGCCCTTGAACTGGGCTTATAGGGAAAAGCAGAAGTTACAGGGAACATAGATTGCCTTCATTCGAAGTGGAGAGAAGAGGTGAAAGAGCTCGTGACCTCCCCAAACCGACCACCTGCCGATCTTCACTTTGGGTTTTTCTTCCTCCTCTCTCTTCCCCCCGCTCAGTATTAATCACTCCATATGGGAACACGAACATGATGGCATCCAATTGTTTCACCATTGGCTGGGACAGTCTTGGGCAGGGACAATCCCCTTTTGTATTCCTTTTCTCAGTGCGCCCCATGATCTGAAGCTACTGCTCTATCGACGTGGTAGATACATTCCCTGAAATCCCCGTGTTGAACATGCAGCCAACCTGCTAATAAATTAAAATACTCCAAACGCCGAGGTCACCAGGACTGGATTGAAAATCTGATTGGGAGACTATCAATCGGTACTTGCAGCCGCATTCGGCACTTGGATAGCGATGAAACATGAGCCGAGACAAATTTATTCCCCGTTTTAGTCAACCGAATGATATGCCGCTCCAGTTGAGTATTCGCTAGAGCATTCTATGACTTTAAGCAAAGTTTCGAAGCTACGAGAAACTGTGGAAAGTGCAGACGATCAAAAAGAAATTTTTGGATAGAGCATGCATCAATCCTCAACACGAGAGAGACTCGGGTTTGAAATGCGGAAGAAATGAAAGAAGATGCTTGGTACTACAATGGTGGCATTATATTCAACCTTTTACCAAGGCTACTCCGAACTCTGTATCCGTGACACTACCTAAACCCTATATTGAGACTTGCACAGAATCAAGTGGGGCGACAAGGGGATTAACCCCAACTCTAACAGCCAACGCGCCGACAAAGGGGAGGGCACCAATTGTCGCATAGAAAGGCATTAGACCGAGGAAGCTGAAACCATCTACGCAATCTGATAGGGCTGCAAGATCCGGAGAAGATATAGCGTCGATATTAAGATGTTGAGAAAGCCTAGGCACACCTTGGCTATATAAGCTTCGCCGAGAAGCCCTCAGAATAAAGATCAGGCCCAACATTGTTCAAGGCTAACAGAATGCACCAAGGATCTCCCACAGTTATGACGCCTGCTCTTCTCATTCTTTCTGTTGCTTTTGCCATTGTGCCCGTAGGTGCCATCAGTACCCGCGCCGCAACTCCAATATCCTCTGTCAACCAGTCCGCCTGGGATGCCCTAAGTGCGAGTGTTGGTGGACGTCTGTATGATGGTCAACCTCTGCTGGCTCCATGCTATACTAGAGTCAATGGGAAGCTCCAGATCCCCAATGCCGGAGAATGTAGTGTCCTGCAGGGCAGCCGGACGAATGTGACGTTTGTATCAGACCATTTTGGTGGATATATAAATGTAAGTCCACCACCCTCCCTTCCCCAACAATTACTTGATACTAATCCAGTTCCAGACGAACTGGGGTTCATGCCAGACCACTGGCCAGAGCTGCTCATTTGGGCTAACTAGCCCCGATCTGATCACACCAGTAACAAAAATTTGCTGGCAGGGAAGCGTTCCCTCCAAGTACGTCGAAGTCCACAGTGTGGAAGACGTGCAAAGCACTTTGGTGTTTGCAAAGAATAATAACCTTCGGGTTGTTGTTAAGAATACTGGTCACGACTATATGGGACGTAGCTCCGGTGCTGGCGCCTTGGGTCTGTGGTATGCATAACTCTCTTCTTCGAAGATGAGAATTCCCCCCACTTACTGACTGGTCAGGACGCACAATCTCCGCCCCCCAATCCAGTTAAAAAAGGGGTTCATTCCGGATGGCTGCTCTGAAGCAGTTGGTGATGTACTCAACTTCGGCGCCGGACAGCAATTCAAGGAAATCTACGAGTTTGCCCATACGAACGGCTACCGTGTTGTCGGAGGCAGTTCTACAACTGTTGGTGCAGCTGGGGGGTGGATAACTGGGGGTGGACATAGCATGCTTTCCAACGAGCTAGGTAGGTCCTTCACGTACCGTCTACCTCAGAGACAATGACTGACCCCGCTAAGGACTGGGCGTGGACAATGTTCAACAGCTTAAAGCTGTTCTTCCGAACGGAACGTATGTCACAGCTAACCGTTGCCAAAACCAAGACATTTTCTTCGCTCTTCGCGGTGGCGGCGGTGGCACATTTGGAGTGATTACCGAGATGAGCCACCTTGCCCATCCTGAGAAGCCCATGGTAGCGGCACAGGCTGGCTTCCTGAGCCTGAGCTCCAACAGCGCATCCGAGTTCATCAAGATCCTGGTTGCGAATGCCGACAAGTGGGCTTCGGAGGGGTGGGGTGGATACATCCAACCTGGCCTTCTGGGTAGCGGTGTCTCCTCATTCTTCATGGCGACTTCACTACTCAACCAGTCCGCTGCCGAGGCATCGATGAAGCCCGTGACCGATTTCGCCCAAAAGCAAGGCACAATCGGATCTGCCAATGTCACCACGGCAAACAACTACTTTGATATCCTGGACAAGCTAGTGAATAATGGTCTCTCTGAGGCTGGTGCAGGGAGTTCAGTGGCCATGTCCTCTCGCATCGTCCGCAGGGAGTCCTTCCTCGGAACAGATAACCAGAACAAGCTGTCCACAATCCTCGACAACATCCTCGTCACCGCCCAACAGGAAAGCCTTATATCCATCGCACCGATCTTTATCTGCGTCACAGCCCCGACAATCTACTCCCAGAACCTGCCCGAGTCCGATAAACCCGGCGGACCAGGCGCAGCATCCGTGACTCCAGCCTGGCGAGATGGACTCTGGCACATTATTCATCTCCGAGCATTTGATGGCCTCACCACCGATCCGACAAAAGTCCGCAGCATCTGGCAATCAGCCCACGATATGATGAACCCACTGCGAGAGTTTACTCCTAATTCAGGAGCGTATCAGAATGAGGCAGACGCATTCGAGACCGACCCTGCCGCTACTTTCTGGGGCGAGGAGAACTACGCTCGCTTACTTGAGATTAAGAACGAGATTGACCCTACGAACTTGCTGACGGTGCATAACGGAGTCGGATGGGATAAGACGGATGAGAGGTTTAGTTGTTATCCTGATGTCGAGTTGTAGTGATCGTGAAAAGTTTTCGGCTGTGCATCTAACAAGTACATGTGATGCTCCTTAACCTTATCCAAAATGAAATTCACTCTTCCTCCGCTTACAGTATACTCACTTAATTTTTCCTATCCACCTTATTCGTGGACAGCCGAATCTTTATAGGACTTGAATATGAATCTGGCAAGACTTTAGCCGTCAAGCCAAAGGACTAGAATGGAGGTGACCACGTTGGAGAGGGAATAACGAATGATGACCATAGAAAGGTTTTATACTTGACTGGTAGGTTCAAAAAATGATGCACAAACAGGGAAGGTCGGAAGTATTCACCGCGCTGGGAGTCTCTCTTCCTTTCGGCACAACCTTTCTCCAGTTTATCTTACAGTCTCCATCATTCTCCTACACGCTACATCTCTTCAAGCCTTTTGCTTATTGTCCTCATCAATCTTCTGATCTTACCTTCTAACTCCGTTTATTATTCGCCTGCTCTAAGTGGTTTGGCTCTCTGTGAG
Organism: Aspergillus panamensis; assembly: GCA_027569225.1. Taxonomy (NCBI): domain Eukaryota; kingdom Fungi; phylum Ascomycota; class Eurotiomycetes; order Eurotiales; family Aspergillaceae; genus Aspergillus; species Aspergillus panamensis. Next base: position 49,820 of record JAPDER010000046.1, on the reverse strand, counting down.
CTGAAAGGATGGATGGCCCTTCCTTGACTTCCCATGGCCATCCAGACTCCCCGAGGAAGGCAAGGCAACCTGCGATGTCATCACAAGAACCTATTGGCACGACGTCAATAGAGGAGTACATCTACCGACGCGATTCCTATAGAACAACAACCATTAGAGAGCCATGGCCATATCCCTTAACGTATAGCCCTGCCCCCTCGGAGATCGTTGACTGTGTGAATGTCTATCGTGATGAGGTTATTCAAATCCTCGCAAATCACAACTTTCCACCCTACCACTACCTTCACTTTCACGTTACCAATATCGCCAAACCAGAATATCCTTTGGGAAACCAGCCAATCACAGTTTTATACTTGGCGTACCTGGAGGCTTCTAGTGCTCCAAGGCGCCTTGGCCCAGCAAAAGACGAAGTTTCCGATTTCCTGCGCCTGCAAGGCATCTACAATGTGCATGTCGAGATTGTTTTTCGGACAAATGCTTCTGCCCGTCCCTTTTCGCAATTCGTCCGCACGAACCAGCAGTGGCTGTTTATCAAGGAGCTATTGGCCAAATCCTCCACTATGTGAGGTCGGCTTTGAGGCACGAGTGGCGAATGATCTCACTTTTTAACGTAGGGATAACCAAGAGGAAGGCTACTCCGTCCATTGTTATCTTCGTGAACCCCTTTACGACAGCGGATTGGTTTGATATTGGGACCCAGATCAAGCTCAGGTTACCTCCGAGTAGTGTAACGGCAATGGAAATAAACGTGGAATTCATTCCCGGTACCGTTAGTGACCATATTCCCCCGCGACCAGAGCATACCGGTGTGTCAAAGCTGGATACCATGAGGTCTGACGGGTTCCCTATTCCAGGAACTTCAATTGGGGTTCTTCCTGAAGCTGGCGGCGGCGCCCTCGGCCCGCTTGTCACTCTGAACTATAATGGTAAGGCAATAGAAGGAGCCCTTACAAACTACCACGTTATCCAACCACCGAGTCCATTTGATGCGGAAACCCGCGAAATGGTGGACAAATTTGGATCATCACTCCACGAGCCTGACGCGAGCAATGTCTCGGTCTCATACCTTGCAAAGATGGATATGGAAGCCACATCCCGGGAGTTAAAACGGGAGGTCGAATGCGTCCTGACTGAATACAACCGAGTAATATCCGAAAAAGAAGTCCGTGAGACGTCCGGTGCGAGAATAACTCAAAGAATACTCGACTTGATCAGTTCGCATGAGACAGAACTGCAACTCCTCGAAAGAAAGCGAACGCTTATCCGATCAATGCCGCGTACTCTCGGTGAAATACTCGTCTCGTCAGGATATAGGCTCGCAGAAACCAGAATCCACGACTGGGCGTTCATACAACTCGATCAACGCCTTATTAAAGAGAACCCGTCTCAGTATCTCAATCTCACACCACACATCCCCATCTCGAAGAGACCCAGGGAATACGAAGCGAGCGACTGGATTTTGCCCTCGGAAGGCACAATTCTGAATGAATTCGGGGCGCTGGAACCTGGAGAATGGGTTTTCAAACTCGGTAAGTCTACCGACCTCACCGGTGGCATTTGCAACGGAGTCCCTGCTCTTATTCAGTGGTCCGACGAGCAGCAACGGCCTCGCTACGACGACCATGGCAAGCGCGTGGATATCACCGAGGCAGTGACCGAAGAATTGATAATCATGGAGGAAATCGATCAGGCATTTGGAAGAGTACAGGGCCCGTTTTGCGACGCGGATGACTCGGGCTCAGCCGTTGTGAATAGTAGAGGACAGATCTGCGGACTGCTGTACGGATGCACAACGGGTCTCTGTGGGCCACACAGGCAGACTATATCTGCTAACATCCGACGGTGGATTCAACAGAAAACTACCCCGAGAGACGCGGAGGGAAATGAGTTGGGCTCAGGCGCGGTTTTGTCCGTACCGGTGGAAGAATGATCGACGGAGAGAAACAGCAGTAGTCTAAAGATATGATTTGTTTTCGTAAATTTATGTTTTTCAATTTTGGTACATCGTAAATCATACAATCCCATGCATCAACCACTCTAAGAGGATCCCCAATTCCTTGATCCCGCCTCCCTCCTCACCCCATATCTTCAACCGCTCGATGACAGCCCGCACACACCCGGCCCAACTAACCGGTAAACTGACATACTCCGCCGCCGGGATCTCATTCATCTTAGCCCGGAACCCGGCGATCAGACACAGGGCATGGTTGAAGCGGACCCGACAGGCACCCCAGGAGCCCGGGTGTCGGAAGAAGGGCACCTCGTTCTGGATGCGGTAGACGGCGAGCAGGAGCGCCTCTGTTGCCTTGGCGCCGTAGAGGGCCGCAAGGTTACGGTCCAGCGGGGTGTGAATGCAGAGGTAGAGGTATGCGCGGCAGAGGAGCTCGCGGACCTCGACGTAGCGTTCGCGGACGAGCTTGATGAGCTCGGGTTCGCTGGAGGGCGGTGGGGGGCGGGTCTCGAGGGGCATGTTGAAGCGGAGGGCGGACGGGAGGCAGTCGACCCATTGGTGGAGTTGGTCTTCGAGGTGGGAGAGGGTGGAGGTGAGGTGTTTGATGGTGGGGAGGTCGATGTCGGGGGAGAGGACACGGACGGCGTTGCGGACGCGGTTGAGGAGTCGGCGCATGGAGATCTCGGCGAGATAGTAGTAGGATGAGGTGGATTCGATAGTGGAGGAGCCTGGGCTGTGGGCGATGTGTGGGCAGGGGCTGCCTGCGTAGGGCGATTGGTGCATGGGTGGGAAGTTTGGCAAGGCGAAGGGGAAGTCGGAGAGGGAGAGGTTGCAGGGGGGGAGCTCATAGAGTTCGTATCGGACCTCGCTGAAGGTGTTGATTAGTGCTCTGTAAAGATAGGGGAGGATGGGGGCTTACCATTCTGATTTGAGGCACGTCCAGTAGAGCCGCTGTTCCAGGCCTGGGATTGCATGTCAGTTTCGCCGATGGCTAGCGCAATGAGAGAACGGGGGAAGGGTTCGTTACTCTCTTCTTGGGAGGACCTCTCTGTCTTCGATACCCGATGTTTCAGGTTATACGTTTCCCACAGCATAGAGGCGGTGCGAAACATTTTCCACCCGGGAATTGGCTCGATATTGTACTGATACCAGATCCTAGCATAATTGGTCAATTCCGCAAGCCAACTGCTAGATAGAAAAGACAGCCCACCCGAACAAGCAAAGACACTGAACCCCCAACAACGAATTATCCAAATAAGCAGCAGATATCCGCTTACGGGCCATCGAGAGAAACCCCAGCGACTCCTTCATGCGGTGCTCGGGCACCGCTAACGTCACATAGGTCGTTGGAGGCCCATAGGACGGCTCCGCAATAGGGACGTTCCTCGTCTCATCCTCTGGATAATTGCCCCATATCGCAGCCAGCGCAAGGACCAGCAGGACCAAACACGATCCGGCAGACCAGTCAATGCCCGTTTCCAGCACGCGCGCAATGTACGATTCCAACTGATCTGCGTCGAGGATGGGGTTCTTCGGCCAGATCTTGGTCATGAATATGTCGCGCAATTCGAGTATTCGTTGGGGGTCGAAGCTGGGGATGACTGGGACGGTCAGGTTAACGATCAATTTCTCTTGATACTGGGATAGAGGGCTGAACCCATGATTGAAAAAGGGACAGTACAGACCTGCCTGGAAGCAATCTGGCTTCTCCTCAAACGCGGTCGGGGGGAACGTCGGCACTGGCTTTTCCTGGGGAAAGATGGGCCAACTCAGGATCATGTCCGACCCCGTGATGGGGGTTTTCAGGGTGTCATTGCGAGAAATCAATTCCTGATCCTGGAGCTCTATTGTCGACGGGGAGTGATGCCAAAGAACCTGTTGCTGCTGCTGCTGTTGTTGTTGGTGCTGGAGGTGCTCTTCTTGGCGACGATGGGCAGTTGCGGCTCCCAGAGTCTCTGAGAGCAACCGTTCTTGACGTTCTACAGCATCGAGAATTTTAGATCCCCACGATTCTAGACTAACGAATCCAGGATGATCAGATCGGATCGTGGATCAAAAAAAAGAAAGGAAAAAGAAAAACCAATTCATTTTTTATCGGGAACAGAACTGACATCGACAGCGGATCGGACTCGGGATAGATGCACGCCACGCCGCGCTTCACGCATTTCGCACAGACGGGGCGCGCAGAGTCGCATCGTGTTTTGCTCAGGCGACACGCATCGCACGCAGTCAGGACCCTAGTGTGTTTGCGGGGTTTCGAGGCCGGGGGAGTCTCCATCTGCAATGTGTGCGATGATCGCTCAAATAAAAACCTCGGGGGCAGCGAAGGGGAATATGCGGGGGAGGAATTCGGGTGCGGGTTTTACGGTGATTATTATGGGGACGGTTTAACGGCCCAGATTACTACCTAGGTATGCTTTTGGCACGGCTTAAACATCGCTAAGGAAAGGCCAGTTTTCCTCCAATCATACACGGGCGACTATCCTGCGTCACTTATATTAATGGGTATTCAAATAGCGTCTAAGCTGGGCTCGCGAAAGTGCAAGCAAGTCAGAGCCCGCGCCAGTACCTGGTCCGGCTCACAGCGAACTGTCCTCGAGCCACTATATTCTCACTCGACGTGCCAATCAGCACTTCATATACTCCCGCTTCGCTTTTCCACATCTCCTCGATCTCGTCCCAGAAGCTCGTTGCGTATTTATCCAATGTGATGTCTACCGTCCTCTGCTCTCCCGACTGCAGGAACACCTTCTCAAACCCATGGAGTTCTTTCACCGGGCGTGATGTCGTGCTGTTAGGGGCGGAAATGTACAGCTGCAGGACCTGTGCGCCAGCTGTGCTACCGGTATTCTTAATGTGGACCCGTGCGACCGAGGGGTTTTCCGGTGTAAAGGCTTCGGGTGTGACGGTAGCGTCTGGTGAGACATCGAAGGTCGTGTATGAAAGTCCGTGACTATTTCGGTCAGCAAAAGGCCAGGAGGGGAACTGAAGGATTGCATGCTTACCCAAAGGGGAATAGGACCTCACGGCCGGTCTTCTGGTAGAATCGATAGCCAACATACACGTCCTCTCCGTATAATACCCGGCCGCCCACGCTGGCATAGTTCAGGTAGGCAGGGTTGTGCTTTACATCCACAGGCCACGATAATGACAGCTTGCCACAAGGGTTAAAATCGCCAAAGAGGACATCCGCGATTCCGTGGCCAGTCTCGTTGCCGCCGTACCATGCCTGCACAATGGCCTTTGCCTTCTCCGCCCATGGCATCGTGACAGGAGTGCCGGACTGGTTCACGATGACCGTCTTGTCCGCGGCGGCATCCAATACTCGCGAGATCATATTGTCAATACCCGACGGGAGATCCATGTGTGGGCGATCGAATCCCTCCGACTCCCAATCCTGGTTCAAACCTGTACAGACAATAGTGTAATCGGCTTCAGTTGCGGCCTTGACGGCTCTCTGGACCATCTCATCGGGGTCCATACGCAGCGCAGCACCCAGGTTAGCAGCGCCGCCACCGAAATTCACCATACCCGTTGTCTTCATTGTAGTAGTATTTGCCGACCCAAATTCAATTCGAATCTTATAGCTTTGGCCTGCAACAAGGCTCTTTGATCCGATCTCCTCGATTGTGCCCTTTCCGAAAAACGCGGTTCCCTTGGTTTGCTTCGTGGTGTTGTCGATGACCAGCTCATCATCGATGTACAGGTTGGCTGTCCCAAAGACGGAAAGCCCAAAATCCCAGATACCCGATGCATCAGGGGTGAAGTCGCCGATCAAGGTAGCCCAGAAAAGCGCCCGGTTCAGGCCGGCGAGCTTGTAGTCCATGAACTGGAAGGCGGCGGTGTTAACGGGCTCCGTTCCAAGGCTCCGGCGGTCCGGTTTGGTCCACGGCTCGTTGTAGAAATGAATAACAGCATTGCTCAACAAACGATCAATGACGGGAATCATGCTATATGCGTACGCGCCAGTCTCATACAAGATCTCGGCATCTGGGAGGACCTCCTTTACTGCATCATACAATGACACGGCGTAATATGGCTTCAGAGATGCACTGCCACCGCCCGAGATCGCGGGAGTTTTCACATGGGAACCGATGAGGGCAATCTTTTTGACTTTCTTGGAGATAGGTAGGATCATGCCGTCGTTCTTCAGCAACACGATACTGTTGTCGCAGAGGGTGCGGTTGAGCGCACGATCCTCGGGATAGTCGCGTCCCTTCTCCACCTCCGAGACCTTGGTCCTGCTCGCTCGTTGCACGAACTCTAGCACTTTACGAGCTCGAGCGTCCAGCGTAGACGATTTTATCAGACGGGCCTGCATTGCCGACTCAATGTATTTTCCACGGTATCTTGACAGGCCTGGCATCTCCAGGTCCAATCCAGCGTTCGTCGAGTCGATAGTAGTATATGTGCCGTACCAGTCGCTCATGAACAGCGGGTCCCATCCCCACTCCTTCCGAACCAGATCATACATCTTTGGGTCCTCGACGACGTGCGTTCCGTTAATCTTGTTGTAGGAGGTCATGAGTGCCCCCGGTCTCGCATCGCGGGCGACAATTTGGAAGGGACGGAGGTAGATCTCGCGAAAGGCCCGTGGTGTCACCAGTACATCCACTGCTCGTCGTTCATGTTCCTGGTCGTTACCGATGAAGTGCTTCACAGTAGAGATAACGCCTTTACTTTCACATCCAAGAATCATTGACGCCGCTGAAACGCCGGCTAGGTATGGATCCTCAGAGAAGGACTCAAAGCCACGCCCTCCCAGCGGCGAACGCTGCATGTTCACTGTAGGGCCCAACCAGCAATGCGCACCTTTTGCGATGCACTCATCTCCGATCAGCTTTCCCGCCTGTCGCAGCAGCTCCCGGTCCCAGATAGCGCCGAGCGCCGTCCCGCAAGGGAGACAGGCGGCCGGGATACCAGCGAAGAATTTGGTGCCGCGAATTCCATTGGGACCGTCTGTCACACGAATTGAAGGGACATTGAGCTCGGGGATAGGGTGGGTGTGCCAAAAGTCAATTCCTAGCTAACATTAGCAGGGAGCTGGGCAGCTAACAGAGAAAAAGAATTCTCCAACATACCCGACAGCAAAGCAATCTTGTCCTGGTCTTCAAGTTTTGCCAGGACATTATCTACATCGAAAGTGCGAGTCATCCTGGGCGATTGTGCCGGCAAAGCTTTCTTGACCTAAGAAGGAGGAAACGCCGGAGAACAGGCGCGTAAAATTAAGGGCAACTCGTTTTATAGATAAGTTCCAGTGCGGGGCGAATCAACCATGCCCGCATGTTCTGTAATCGCCAGGTCCAACATGAATCGGTGATCGGCATGGTTGACCTCCGTTTAATTGGAGCTGTGATGGGGCTTGGGCGGCGGAAGCTCCCCGGAAGACAGGTGTTGTGGGGGGAGAGTTAGATCCATTATGGGTGGCTTAGCCAGCAATGTGGTATAGCGCGTTCTAGGCGTGAAGCCCTCAGATGGAATTTTTCCGGAGTGCCCCCGATGATGTGGAGTTCTCTGTACATTTGGCATAAATCAGTCACAAGAAGAGCTGATCGAGGTTGGTAAAAAGGAGGAGGACAAAGTGGGACAAACTCGGAGACTCCCCTCCCCTCACCTCCACGTGACGGCCATATATGTCTTTCCTTTTTTTTTCTCCTCCAAAGGATCATCAGCACACTGGTTTTAAAACAATGATTTCTCTTGCCTTTAACGGAAGCTCGGGATTTTCCCTCCAACCCAGACTCCTCTACTAACCAACTAATATGTCTCCCAGTCGGCCAGAGCTGGATTGGATCGACTCCGAGCTCAACGATCCGCTCTCCAAAACGCCCTCTCGGCGGGTGGTAACCCGAACCGCTTATACGACGAGTCGAATCCCTCTGCTACAGAGTAGGCGGTCTTTCACGGGTACCTCGCCGCCCTAAATGCCCTCATTGAGGGTGCATACAAAGTCTAAAATTGCAATTGCTTGCCAAGGCTGGCGAGCACCTCCATGCCAAATCAAAAACAGATGCTACTGTGCTTCGCCGCAGAACAGAACAGGGCAGGGCAGAGATGGTGTGATATCAGGTCTTGCAGGGCCTGGGGATAAATGAAACCACGGCACAGAAATGAACACGATTTCTGGTTGCGGCATTGTGGAATCACTTTAAAACTGCACAGATTCTGGTAGAGTCTGGGGGAGATGTCTGCGCTGCCTCAAATCTGCAGTTTTCACAGTGCTGCATCAGCACTGTTAGCAGTACTGCTGCCAAAGCATGGGGTGGATAGTGGAGCCATGACCTCTGATCTTGTTATTCCCTCTATATTTCCAAATCCAGGCTCTCTAGGGGGTGAATGGCTGCGGGATAAAATACTGCAAGAGGTAGAACAGGATCTGGCTCACTCTTGCTTCCCTATTCAGTACTGCTTTGATGACACAAGATGCCAGATTGACTGTACAGGGCTTCTTGTTGCGAGGGCACGGATTTGAATGTTCCTAACAGCTAGGTTTATATGCTTCCAAGGGTATAATACTTCCCAAGACAGCGAATTTCAATGATGCCGAATGGTCATTGCAACATGATATTCTAGAGGAAAGACAGATGTGAAAAGTCTATGTGGCCTAAATGGTAAAGAGCAGGGGAGGAAACTCTTGGAGAAATTTGGCCGGCTAGATAATGAGTGTATATCGCTTTGTGTAGTATTTCAAAGGAAAGACTGAGATTATCTACTCAGATAATTCTACCATCTCCAAGTTGTTTCTTGATGGCTTATCTTGCTTTTTCTCTGCCTTGGATATGCCTAGCGCCCTGATCGACAGGGATGATTTCCCAGCTGATTCCCAGATGCAGGAATCGGCTCGCGATGCAGCCAACAATGCCATGCGATTCTGCAGGGATCCAGAGAACTATCGACTTCCGCGATGGGGTAACTCCCCCTCGGTTACTGTTAGTGCAGTCAGTTCGGATTATTTCCAGCAATCAACGCGATGAATAACATCCGATCCCCAGAGTCCTAGTATGGTGACCATGGCACGCGCACACTCCGTGTACATCCGTCCCGGTACTTCAACCCCTCGTCCCCGATGTGACAGCCATCAAACACAGTCTGGGGGTAAGCCACGGTTGTATAACAATAAGGTGTTCGACTTGCCTTAAGCCTGAGGACGCTATACCGAAGCTCGAGCAGCTGTCTCCGCCTCCTCGTTCACATAGCTTCGTAATGCTACCATCCGACATGACGCCCCGTTCGATAGCTCTGACTCTTCTGGCTTTCACATTGCCGTGCACTCTGGCATCTCCCACCGGCCCCCTGGATATCCGAAACTCGGGCGATGAGGCTTTCTCTCCCCCATACTATCCCACCCCCAAGGGGGGATGGTTGCCAAACTGGGCAGAGGCGTACGAAAAGGCGCACAGGATCGTGAGCAACATGACGCTGGCCGAGAAGGTCAATCTCACGACTGGCACGGGAATATTCATGGGCCCCTGCGCTGGCCATACCGGTAGTGTTCTCCGGTTCGGGATCCCGAACTTGTGTCTCCATGACTCTCCGTTGGGAGTACGGAATACGGATCACAATACGGCATTTCCACCTGGGATCACCGTAGGCGCCACGTTCGACAAAGAGCTGATGTGCGCCCGTGGAGTGGGGCTGGGTGAAGAGGCTCGAGGAAAGGGTGTTAATGTTCTCCTAGGTCCATCGGCCGGCCCAATCGGGCGAAAGCCACGAGGAGGGAGAAACTGGGAAGGCTTCGGGGCTGACCCCAGTTTGCAGGCTATTGGGGGTGCGGAGACGATCAGGGGCATGCAAAGTACCGGGGCCATTGCTAGTCTCAAGCATTTCATAGGCAATGAACAAGAAATGCACAGGATGAGCAGTATTGTAACTCAAGGCTATTCTTCGAATATCGATGACAGAACCCTCCACGAGCTTTACCTCTGGCCATTCGCAGAGGGTGTTAGGGCTGGGGCAGGATCGGTGATGATTGCGTATAATGATGTACGTCGTTTGAGCGATGTCTTCTGGGACGAGCCTGGGGCTAATTTGATGATTGGTAGGTGAACAAATCGGCTTGCAGCCAAAATAGCAAGCTCATCAGCGGTGTTCTCAAGGACGAACTGGGATTTCAGGGTTTCGTTATGACCGACTGGCTTGCACATATCGGCGGAGTCTCGTCTGCCTTGGCAGGTTTAGACATGAGCATGCCTGGAGACGGGGCCATTCCACTTTTTGGTGACAGTTACTGGGGTTCGGAATTGTCTCGCTCTGTTCTTAATGGATCAGTACCGGTCGACCGACTGAATGACATGGTATCGGCCCTTCATCATGCACGTGGTTTCACCCCTTACTGATCTTTGGTAGGTTACCCGGATTGTAGCTACCTGGTATAAAATGGGTCAGGATAAGGATTATCCTCTTCCAAACTTTTCCGGTAACACACAGAATGAGAAGGGACTTATCTATCCTGGTGCCGTTATCTCACCCGTTGGTGTCGTCAATCAGTTCGTTGACGTCCAAGGCGACCATAATATCACGGCCAGGGCAGTTGCAAGAGACGCCATTACTCTGCTCAAGAATGAAGGAAATCTACTCCCTCTGAGACGGAGTGACTCTTTGAAGATCTTTGGTACAGATGCCGGGTCGGACCCTCAGGGATTGAATTCCTGCGCCGACAAGGGTTGCAACAGGGGCGTCCTCACCATGGGATGGGGAAGCGGTACCTCCAGACTTCCATACCTCATCACGCCGCAGGACGCAATTGCCAGTATCTCCTCAACCGCCGAGTTTTATATTACAGATAACTTCCCATCATCTGTTTCCGCCCACCCAGACGACATTGCGATCGTTTTCATCAACTCCGATTCAGGCGAGAACTTTATCACCGTTGAAGGAAATCCTGGAGACCGCACAGAGGCGGGCCTACATGCCTGGTATAATGGTGATGACCTCGCCAAAGCAGCCGCTGAGAAGTTTTCGCAGGTGGTTGTTGTCATCCATACCGTTGGTCCCATCATCATGGAAGAATGGATTGATCTGGACCCCGTCAAAGCCGTTCTCATCGCCTACCTACCAGGCCAAGAGGCGGGCTACTCCTTGACTGACGTTTTATTCGGAGACTATAGCCCAAGCGGCCATTTGCCGTACATAATTCCTTACCAGGAATCCAACTACCCATCCAGCGTCGATCTCATCAGCCAGCCCTTCGGCCAGATACAGGACAACTACACCGAGGGCCTATACATTGACTACCGCCATTTCATCAAGCAAAGTATCACCCCAAGATATCCATTCGGACACGGACTTTCGTATACGACATTTGAATATACCCACCCGGGCTTATCCGCCGTAAACCCCATGGGCAGCGCCTATCCCCCCGCCCGCTCTACCAAGGGCCCAACACCCAGTTACCCAACTACCATCCCACCCGCCGCCGAGGCAGCCTGGCCCAAGCCCTTCAACCGTATCTGGCGCTATGTCTACCCTTTTCTGGACTTCCCTGAGCTAGCCGCCGCCAACTCAACGAAGAAATACCCCTACCCGGACGGATACACCACCGAGCCCAAACCGGCCCCTCGCGCTGGTGGCGCAGAGGGTGGAAACCCAGCACTCTGGGACGTTGCATTCTCCGTCGAAGTGAACGTGACCAACACTGGTCAACGGCCGGGCCGGGCCGTGGCACAACTATACGTGGAGCTCCCAGAGAGTCTAGGGCTCGATACACCATCTCGCCAGTTGCGGCAATTTGAAAAGACGACGACTTTAGCGCCGCGTGAGAGCCAACTTCTGACTTTGCAGATTACTCGTAAGGATATCAGTGTGTGGGATGTTGTTGTACAGGATTGGAAGGTCCCTCTGAATGGTGAGGGGGTGAAGTTCTGGGTGGGAGAGAGTGTGTCTGATCTGCGGGTTGGTTGTGAGGTTGGCAATGGGTGCTCGGTATTATAAATTGTATATATCCAGTCTTTATTTCTTGTTTCTATTAATCTGTGTTGGGTGATATCTTTATAATGGTCCTCAGGCTATCTTGTTCGTACTTCGGGCTCAAGGTTGCATAAACCATGAATAACGTACATAAGATATGATGAGTCAGAAGCACAACTTTTCGCTCTCGCCTTATCGAGTTGATCCTCATCTCATCTCACCCCTCCAAGCTCATCGCCAACCGCTGCCCATTCATTTCGACAGCGGTACGCATGACGGGAGAAGCTCAAAAATCAGCAGATCTTCTGCGCCATTGCATCTGCAAAATCTAAACGTGGAAATCCACCTCCACCCCATCCGCCAACATGCAGGGCTTCAGTACGCCTCCCCCCCCCGGCCGCCCAATCTCTCCAAAGTATACATAACCAAACTTCACGAGACTAACCTCATCTCCCTCCCACCCACAGACATGGGGCGGTATGTCCCGCCCGACCAAGAAGGCCTCACGACAGGCAACAAGCTCGCGGGCAAACACCCGCTCGGCGCGCGCGCGCGCCACCTCCACACAAAGGGCGCCCTGATCGTACGCTTCGAGATGCCCTTCGCAGTCTGGTGCACGACATGCCAACCCCACGAAACGCTCATCGGGCAAGGGGTGCGATTCAATGCCGAGAAGAAGAGAATCGGCAACTACCACACGACGCCGATCTACAGTTTCCGGATGAAGCACGGGGCGTGTGGCGGGTGGATTGAGATCCGGACGGACCCGAAGAATACGGCGTATGTTGTGTCGGAGGGCGGGCGGAAGAGGGATACGGGGGAGGATCGGGAGGGCGGGCAGGTCGGGGAGATTGCGATTCGGGTGGGTGGAGTGGCGGGGGAGCCGGCGGTGAGTCGGGATCCGTTTGAGAGGGTTGAAGGGAAGACGGAGGATAAGCGGCGGGGGGATGCGGAGCGGGGGCGGATATTGGAGTTGCAGGAGCGGCAGGGGAGGGATTGGGAGGATCCGTATGAGATGTCGCGGCGGTTAAGGAGGGGGTTTCGGGCGGAGAGGAAGGTGAGGGAGGGGACGGAGAGGGAGGGGGAGGCGTTGAAGGATAAGATGAGTTTGGGGATTGAGTTGGTGGAGGAGACGGAGGAGGATCGGGTGAGGGCGTCGATGGTGGATTTTGAGGGGGGTGCTGTTTCTGGGACGAGGAGGGCGCGGATTCGACCGATGTTTGAGGCTACGGTTTCGTCTTCTGCGTCTTCCTCCGCGGTTGCGACGCCCTCTGCCTCTCGGAAGACGGGGAAGCGGCCGAAGCCGGTGGATCTTCTGGCGGAGCGGAAGGCGCTGTTTCGCAGTGAGTTGACTGAGAATACACGCGCGGCGATGGATCCGTTTCTGAGCGACGATGTCAGTGTCTGGCAGCCGGAGACTAAGAGGAGGAAGGCTGTGAATAAAAAAGCAGTCGAGGTGATTAAGGATGGTGCTGATGGCTCCTCAGCTACTCCCAGCGATTCGGCCACCACCAACACCACCGACAAGAATCTGGAAGATACGTCGCTTGCCTTGGTGGATTATGGCTCCGATTCCGATTGATTTTTATTCCTTTGTGTGAGCTTTTAGATCAGGGCGTTTGGTTGATATATTGCATGATACCCGGATGGAGTTTGGGATTTTGGCCACCTCTAGGTTCTATATATTGTAGGGTTGGTCCTTCAGATCGAATATTCTAGGCTATGCATAAGTTTACTGGTATGGTATAGGCACAGCCAGGCACTCATTCAACAAGTTTGTTTATTATTTTTAAACCTTCCTTTTATTAGAATAAATCCTCTCTTACTTAGCCCAAGGTGCCCTTGTTGGAATATTCGCACCTGGCCCACCAGTGGGAGCCGGCCCTGCTGGTTGCGAGCTAGCCCAAGGAGCTCTGGTGGAAGCCATCGGGCTAGGTGGTAACCGGGAAGTATCTGGGAGTTCTGACGAATCTGGAGCTACGGCGCTCGCCCACGGAGCTCTAGTTCCTGGCCCTGCAGGATTTACCGGCGGCGGAATATTTTCTTTTGTCCTCCGTTGGGTTACAGACGCGGTGTGAGTCGTTGCAGGTGGTGCAATAGCATTTGGATCACGATCCCAGCTGAAGAGGGATCCAAATGGGAAGTGTTGTACCACTGGGAACTTTGATAGCACTTCAGCGTTGTACATCTTAATCATACCCTAGGCACACATCAGTGAAGGCGAGGAGGTCACTCGTCGGGATATGATAATACCTTGTTAATTTTTGCCCAGCCGGTCGGAATGCCAGAGATATCGTATAGCATTGGGCTATGCTCCCAGAAAGGACCCTTTTTTACATCATATATGAAACCAATGGCAGAAAAGTACAAATTTTCTCCCCTCTCGCGCTCCACAACGTTGGCTTTTGTGACTCCACCAGGGGCTGGTGCGTCAGGAAGGGAACCCTCCTCGGGCACGCTTTCGGTTTCAGAAATCGCCGGAGCGAACTGTGCGGAGCCAAAGATATAAGGGATGAATGAGTGATCGTCCAGACCCCAGACTCCGTGTGAGCCAGCCGGCTCTAAAGTATACTTCTTGATGATGGTGCGTACGAGTTCTAGATATCTACACTCATTCAGATGATCAGTTTCAAGCCTTTGGGGGGGGACAATAAAGTAACGCACGGTTGTATCACACCCAATACAATTGCCCTCTCCTCGACACCCGGGCTGTTTTGCGGAAAGCCGTGCAGCTTCCAAATCCCCGCCAGGAAGGCCAAGAAGCTCAACTCATGGCCAGTTCCATAATCCAGTCTCTGAGGGCTTCCCCAACTCCCCAAGAAATATGCTTTCAGCTCTACCTCAGCTCTAAGCCCACCTGGCTCGGATGATGGGGTCTGAAGCACCTCCGCCGATAGACAGTCCTCCAACAAACTCGATGCCCGACTCTCGACGAGCTGGTACCACTTTCGGAAACTGGCATTTCCAAATCTCCGTGGGCCGGTATCCGGCGGCGCTTCTTCTAGGATAGCTTCAAGTTTGGATAAAATTTGCTGTAGTTGGCGGACAGGGGCGGAGAACTCAACAGCGTCGGAGTTCAAGGGCCATGTCTGTATACGGCCATCGGGGAGTTTCGCTGGAAATAAGGATCGATTCAGCTGGAGAAGGAAGGTCATAATATCGACATAGGCTTTTGAGGATAGGAAATCGGCGACATCTTGATGTTCGTTGATTCTCTTGTTGGGCTGGATGAAGGTGTGCCCCGCGGAGAGGTTGAGGGTGGGCAGCACACGAGCTGGGAATCCGTCCATGGCCATCCTGCAATGGCTCCTGGGGGGAGAGAAGTGGTATAGGTATTAAATAAGCTCGAATATACCCAAGTATTTACTCGGAACAGGTTTGAAGTATCGCGCAGTTGTCCTGGTAGTAAGATGGTGGGGAAGACAGAAGCAAGAATTCATGACGCCATTATTGCGGTCATCACGGGTACTTTTCTGTGTTGACCCCCAGAATCTCAAGCTAATCGAGGCGACCGATAACATCTACCTGGGTATCCTCAACGCCCCACTACAATACCATCAAGGGATTGGAACACGATCCTTCTTGGTTAGTTTTCTATAATAATGGTGCCCACACAGCAATTAGACAAGGTTCAACTCCCAAGATGACAGCGACGCGCTCCGCGGCATTGCGGAGAAAACGCGATTCAACCACACAGGCAGTCGACCTCCTGAACAGCGTGATGGACACCAGCAGCCTTTTAACAGACAGCCTTCGCGCCCAACGTACACGTCAATCGAAGAAAAACAATGCTAAGAACGTCCCACGCGACGATGGTTTCGAAGAGCTTTCGCGTTCCACAGCGAAGCGACGAAGGTCCGCAGTCCAGTCATCACCCTCCTCAACTGCCCAAACCCTTACCCCGCGACGATCTCAGCGGCTGCAGAAAGACGCCATAAATGTTCAATACACCCCGGCCCGGAGATCACATCGGTTGGCGCAAGAAGGAAATGCGGAGCTAAGCGGTCTTGAGGAGAGTAGGCCCGTGCCGCATGCGAGCGATGGGAACGGTGAAAGCATTGAAGGAGATCTGGAGCCAAGCAACAATGATATTCAGGAGGATGAAATAGTTGGTGTTAATTTCTTCTCTGATGATATCTCTAATTCTGACACGGAACTTGCACTCCCACCCGCCTCCATGGTTCTCAGTCAAAAACCATGGAGGTCACTAGAGTCACCAGAATCTGATCAATTCAGAGCCAGCTCTGAAAGCGAGACATCCCCTAACACAGGCGTGAAGGGTAGTGCTGGCAATAATGCAGCCACACAAGCGGCTGCAACACCCAGCGGCTCTTATTCGGCACCAGTGGCACCGAAAACCTCCCTGATGGTCTATATTGACAGGCCTCCCAGTGCGAGGCGTGCGAGGCGTGCGAGGCGTGCGAATGCAGAAGCAGCGACAGTAGCTCGAGTGGAGGGCATGGAATTAGATAGTGAGGAAGATAGCAGCCAGGACTTTGAAGTGACAGATCTGGAAGAAAATAATGGTTCTGAAGAGGCAGACAAAGGGGAGGATGATTCTGTATACGAAACCGTCGCAGAGACACCATCCCCAAGATTTAGTCCACTTTTTGTCTCACAAGATAGCTCACCAGCTTCTGCCCCCAGGAGAAATCGGCGGCCGGTTCAAATAAAAACACATAAAGGCCAGAAACCACTCTCATCGCCCTCAATGTCCTTCTCAAGTGCCTCAGATACGTCTGAAGATCATCGGGTACAGCGTCGCCATCGGCAATCCGGTCCGAACCGCCGTTCTTCCTCTCGACTCTCTGTTGGTGACTCGGATCAGGAAATGGAGGGGCTTGATGCAAACCCTCGGCTCGGGGAAGCATTTAGTCTGGCCCATCAACAGGGCGATTGGAAAACACTGTATACCGAAGCTCGCAAACTTAGTGAGGTTACCAATCCTCTACTGGCTTCAGAATTCGAGGACATTACCAGTCTGATTGCCCACTTGCGCCAGCTATATATAGACGTTTGTCACGGCTTGAAAGCGTACCGGGCCCCATCAGTTCAGAAGGTGCTGTCCTGCGAAAATTGGGTGAACAGCATCCTTCATCAGGGAGATGATCTCCTAGACCGCATCTACTATATGGGCGTTCATCGGAAGGAATCCAGCAAACGCAGAAGTCAGAAATTGCTTGTGGAATTCGAGGCTCGTGTTGTCCCTGAGATGGTAGGACTAATCAAGACCTGTTTTGAGGCATACCATATCGATCCTGAACGATTTCCTGGTGCCTACGACCACACCCACCGTCTCATGGCCATCCTACTAGGCTTCTGCGAACGGATGAGGGGCTTAACGGTTGAAAATTACGTCCCAGGCTCTACACGTACCCTAAAAATCCGGACTGCGCTCAAGAAGCTCATTGAGTCTTCAAGATCGAAACAATCTAGAACAAAGAATCCCAGGCTGTCGGATCGAGCCGGCCCAAATCTTACGAGTGAGGATGAGGATGATCACGACGATGACGTTGGTTTCTATCCAGACGGAGGAAAGCCGTGGACGGAAGAAGAAGGCTGTTGTCTCCTGAACGGGTTGCAACAGTATCAGGGTACGATTCTCTCCCCCAAGCTTTGCTATGGTAGGGGTTTGCTGACCGGATACTTAGACCCAGACCGATACATTTGGATTCTGAGGGACTTTCATAAAGTGCTTGGCGACAGGACAATACGAGAGCTGCGATTACAGGCTCAGCACTCGTACGATCGATTAATACCAACGCTTCAACAGGAGTTGCGCTCCCGTGAAGGACGGCAAAGATGGCACTGGCTGCTAAGCGTCCGAACATAACTAATGCAGGGGATAATGACTTTTTTTTTCTTCTTTGAAATTATTTAAGGGCCAAGAGGGCAGGTCTCTAAGTTTGGAATGCTATTTGTGTTGCTTATTTTGTTTGATTTAGTTGGGCGTCGATATAGTTAGGCGCGTAGTCCTCCCTAGCCATAGAGTTGTGTTGTCTTCTTTACGTTGGTCCGATATTTTTCTGTGGCTACCATCAGGTACCGTGCACGCAGTTTATACCTGGGGGCAGCATGGGGCAGCAGAACCATGGATCCAAGTGTTTTGAAACCACACAACCACTGGTAAACAAACCCCCTGAGTTTATCTTTCTGACTTCCTTCATCTTCCACATTTTCCCTCTCTCCATTGTTATTATTATTATTGAGATTTCCATTCATTCATTGTTCTTCTTCTTGGAAGATCGTCCGATCCCCCTCCTTCTTCAGCTTAGGTAAGCCTTTGAAGCTTAAAGGTCGTTGCCTGATTGAGACTAGTAGTGCAGGTGACTTGTCGGCTGCTTTTTCCCCTCTTTGTCTGTGTTGTTCCTGCTGCTCCTGCGATTGTTGCTGCTTTCCTGCACCCTTCCTCATCTCTCGGCTGCGTCTTTATTTTGCTCTTGTGGACCCTGATCCCTTAATTCATTCTACTACATAATTCGACCATTTGGGTCTCCCATTGTTCTTTGCGTGTTTTTGTTTCAGCTTTTGTTTGAGTATGTAATTCAATACCGCCTCTTGAGCTTCCCGTTCCCGGCAAAACATCTCGAGAAACACATCTCTAACTACACACAGCCCATTGTTAGGTCCTGTATATATCGAACTATTCTAATACGGCTTCCTGATTGAGTCCATTGTCTCGTCAATTGGACATTAGTATCCTGATTTGGGTGAGTGACCAACTGCTCTGTTTCTTCTGCATGCTTCGCGCCAAGGTTGAGGGTGGAAAGGAAAAGGAGTAGCGCTTGCCTTTCTTGAAATCAAGGGGAGCACCACGTTATCTTTGGAGCTTCTGCCATACCTCCTGACAAGGAACAATTCTCTGAGCTTCCAATTTGATATGCCTATGGCCTATTCTTTCGCTCTATAGCTTCGCTTCCTGCTCGTTGAAACTTTTTTTTTCTACACTTTTTCTACTTTACCTCTGAAGCTAACGTGAACCTCTTCCTGAGCTAGGTCTACACGGATACAAAGCACCGGAAGTCCTAAATCCCAGTCCCATTCCGCATAATAATAATAATATATTCGTTCTTCATTTGAACTCTTAGACAAAGTGCAATGTCATCCACGGAAGATCCAGTTGCCCCGACTGTCCCGGCAGAGGTCGAGCCCGAGGATGTGGCGCCTGCTACTCCGGTAGAATCAACCGCCATTTTCTCGGGAAGCGAAGAGCCTTTGACTAGCCCAGATGTGTCTAAGGACAAGGAGAACGCTCAAGTGTCTCCGTCCAAGAAGAGCACCACGTCTAGCACGGCAGCTTCCAAGCGTCTAGTGAGTGGAACAACAACCACAAGGCGCCCAAGTTCGATATCTGGTACGTCCAAGATAGTCTCGACCCGCACGTCGGCTACAAACGGCAGCACCCTTAGCAAACCCCCAACACGGCCATCGACCACGTCGACTACCGTTCGCAAGCCCCTTAGCACGTCGACCACCGCCTCTCATCGATCTCGTGCGTCAATCAGCAGTTCCGCTGATGAAAAGGGACGCTCCATACTAAGCTCTGGGGATGAGAAACGAGGTATCTCCGGTAGTGCCAAGAGGATGTCTCTGGCTGGCCCTACCTCGAGCAGTAGGGCCCCAGTCAAGACTACTTCGACTTTGGATCGACGATCGAGCATTGCATCTGCGACTTCAGAGAGGCGCACCCTTGCTTCGCGCCCTAGCACTGTTTCGTCCGCGAGAACTACCATCAAGCCAACGACTACTACTTCCCGCACGACGGCTCCCAGTACAACTGCACGACCCACAACTAAACCTGCATTGTCATCCACCGTAAGGAGGCCGAGCAGCGCTCCTAAAAGCTCTGAGGAAGACTTGGAGAAAATCCAGGCCCTCCAAAGCAAGCTTTCGGAGAGCGAAACCAGTGTCGCGAACCTCAAGGCGGAGTTGGAATCGGTGAATGAGAGGCTAGCCCAGCTCTCCTTGAATGAAGATGCCTCCAAGGGTCATGAAGAGGCCGTGAAAGATCTGCAAGAAAAGCATGCCGCGGAGATCGAACGGGTGGTGACTAGCCACGAGGAACAACTGAAGGCCTTGCAGGTTCAACTTGAAGAGGCGGAGGCCAACCGGAAGGAGTTGGAGGAGAAGTCGCTCAAAGACCTGGAAGAGGCATCGCAGGCAGCCGCCGCCCAAGGCGATGAAAAGACTGCCGCGGCTCTAGAGGAATTAAAGCTGTCTCATCAAGCCAAATTGGAGGCACTTGAGAAGGAAGTTGCGGAGCAAAAAGCCGCTGCTGCCGGCTACTCTGAGCAAATTGAATCTGTCAAGGCCGAACTTCAAGCGAAGATTGGCGGATTTGAAGAGGCTGCCCAGAAACTCCAAGAAGAAAAGGCTGCCGCCCTCGAGGAGCTTCGTCAAGAGCTAAACACAGAGAGTGAAAATGTGAAGCAGTCCAAGGATCAAGAAATTCGTGCTGCTGAAGAGGCGGCAAAGCAAGCCATTTTGTCTTTGGAAGAGAAGGTCGCTTCGTTTGAGGCGAAGCTAGCAGCGGCCGAGAGTTCAACAAGTCAGGGCCGTGAGGAGTCGCTTGCTCAGCTTGCAGAGAAGGACAAGGAAGTGGCAGAATTGAAGCAAGCTCTGGAGGCCGCTCAGGTCGAGCTTCAACAGGCCCAAGAGACCTCTGCAAATGAGTTCGGTGACAAGGTCAAAGCCCTTGAGGTGGACCACGAAGCTACAGTGTCCAAGCTGAAGGCAGAACATGAACAGGCCCTAGTCTCTGCTGCAAACTCCCATGCTCAGGAACTTGCGACCGCAAAGGAATCCGCAGAGTCGAGTACCGCCACGCACGCTCAGGAACTCCAAGACCTTCGTGTCTCCCTTGAGGCATCGGAGGCTACTGCACAAAAGAGCAAAGAGGATGCACTCAACGACTTGAAGGCCGCCCACGAGTCAGAGTTGCAATCTCTCCAGGATAAATTGAAAGAAACCGAACAGTCGCTGGAGAAGAACCGACAGGCGTTGGAGGAGGGCGCCAGTGCCGCTCAAGCCGTTGCTCTTCAAGAGATCGAATCGCTCAAGGAAAAGGTGAGCTCTCTGGAAACCCAGCTAGCCACGGGACAGGGTGAGATCAAGTCACTTCAAACAGAAATTCAGAAGAAGCAAGAAGAGGCGGACTCCCTGCAGCAAAGCCTTGTTGAGCTTGAAAACAAGGCCAAGGCCAAAGATGTCGAATTGGAGAACCGGTTGAAGGAGGCTGAAGAAAAGGCCGCAGCTGCGGAGAAGGCTCTGGAGAAGCAGATCCAACAGGCAACCACTGCTTCCGAGGAGCACAACCGGGCACTTGATGCAGCAAAGGCTGAATATGTTGCGGACCTTGAGAAAGTCAGGGCCGAGGCATCTGGATCCCATGAGCAGATTCTGAAAGAACTCCAAGCCAAACATGATGAAGTCTTGTCTAAGAATAGCGACCTCGCGTCCGCCCACGCACAGAAGGTGGCGTTGCTCGAATCTGACTTACAATCGGTAGTCGAGCGGCATGCGGGTGAGATTGCGTCACAGAGCTCTTCCCATGCCAAGGAGGTTGAAGACTTGCAACAACAGCATGAGGAGGCGAAGATCAAGCTGCAGGCAGAGCTAGAGGCTGCACAGGCCGCCAAGGGTGCACTAGCCGATGCAGAGCACAGCAGGGCTATTGAAGAGCTTCTCACTGTCCAGGAGTCCAAGCTATCCAGCATCCGGGCCGATTTGGAGTCTTCTCACCAGAGCAAGCTAGGCGATCTTCAACAATCGCACGATGCCGCCCTCACTGAACTCACTACCCAACTGACTCAGGCGCAGACTGCTGCACAGGATACCTCTGCTCTGGATAGCCTTAAGGCTACCATCGTGGAGCTGGAGAAGAAGGTTTCTGATGCGGAACAATCCGCGACTGAGTCGCAGAAGCTTGCTGGTCAGCATAAGGAGGAAATCTCCCGGCTGGAGCAAGAAAAGAATGAATGGGAATTGAAACACCACACTGCCGCTGGCAAGGTGGAACAACTCGAGAAATCCCTCACTGGGTCCGAGAGCACCAAGTCGGAGTTGGAGACCGTCTCGAAGCAACTTTCTGAGTCCCGGGAGGAGTTGTCTCAACTTCATGGCAAGCACCAGACAATCGCCACGGAGCTTGAAGAGTCCAAGGCGCACCACCATACAATGGAAGAGAAGCTCGCTGAAGGAGAGAAGAACCTCAATGACCAGATCGATAAGAACATGTCCCTTCTCAACCAACTAGGAGAGGTTGATTCGTCCATCTCCGCTCAGCGCAAGCGCGTCCGAGAGCTCGAGGCCGAACTTGCAGCCCTGAAAGCCGAAAAGGACGCCTTGAAGGGATCGAATGTGGGCCTAGAGGGTAGCCGATGGGCCAGCGAGGACGAAAAAGAAAAAAGCGAAGAAGGCCAGCCAGCCGCAGTGGAAGGTGAGGACATTGGTTCATCGATCGAGGGAACGGTGGGACCTCCCCATTTGTCATCGCCGTCGTCGTCGCTGCCTCCCCTTGTGCTCCCTGATTTTCATCCATTTACCTGACACTCTCACCCGCCTCGTTCAGTTAAAACGGATTTACTGATGGTCTTTTGAGCAGATGGCCAGCATTCAGGAACAGCTTAAACATATCCGGAGTGCCAATGATGATTGGTACGACGAACACCGACGGTGAGAGACTCTTTCTGTCTTTCTTCTTTTAGCCCTACTGACAGGAAAATTTCTTTCTAGACTCATTGGCGAACTAGCTCAGCTCTCGCGCCGAGCGACCCCTAATCCCCCAAGCCAGTCAGCCACGCCACAACCAGAAACTACTGGAACGGTTTCCTCGTGATGACGGATCTAGCAAGACTTGGTTTGTTTAGGTTGGTGGTGGGTGATTGGGGTGAATTTGGAACTATGATTCCTTAAACTGATATCGTTTTTTTTCTTGTCATTCTTTCATTTGTGAATTGTGTATTGGTTAAGATGTATGTAATAAGCCGCTCAGGATACCCGATTCTTCCGTCGCTGCTGTGGATTCTTCCCAATTCTTTACGAACTTCCAGGTATCTGGGCATTGAATATATTTCTCCGCCGAGTTATTCTTGACCTCCCCATAACGATACACCGTTATATTTAGGACCCATGATGTTAGGCCCAACAAAACCATAATAAAGGATCGTCCGTAATCGGGGGAAATATTAACAAATCAAATAAAAACCCGATAAATACATAAATGCAAGGTAGGTATCATATATATTATAGCTCCATCCATCCATCAATCAGCATCACCCAGTATTAGCCTTGATTCGCCACCACCGCAACAAGGACAACCGAATCGGCATCTTCCACGTCAAGAACCGTTTGTGTTTGCTGTTATTGTTACTATTCGCTCTCGTCCTCTGTGCCTCCTCCTCCTCCTCCCTCTGTCGCTCCTCCCGTAATCGAATGTCCTCCTCGTACCTCATCGGCGTAAGAATCCCCGGCGGCGGCGCCGGCTCCGGCACCCTGAACAAGAAACTCGATCTGAGAGGCTGAAACCCATGTGCACCGACAGGCAAGAAACTGATTTCGTCATGGAAGTCCGAGGTATCTTCCGTCCTCTTCCCTTCTTCTTCTTCTTCTGCTGTTGCCGTCGTCGCTGTCCTTGTCTCCGAACGTATATTATACATCGTATTCAGATCTAGACTCTGACTCAGATTCAGATTCATCATGTTTGGGTCAGCTAGCGAGGAGGAACCATGATTTGACCC
Organism: Aspergillus panamensis; assembly: GCA_027569225.1. NCBI lineage: Eukaryota > Fungi > Ascomycota > Eurotiomycetes > Eurotiales > Aspergillaceae > Aspergillus > Aspergillus panamensis. The sequence goes on along the minus strand of JAPDER010000046.1, from coordinate 26,225 downwards.
GAGACGCGGGACAGGAGAAGAGAATTCTCGACAGAAGGCGGCGTAGGAGTCCGTTAGGCGTTCTTCTTCCTCCTTCTCCTCTTCTTCTTTCTTTTTAGCTTGGTGATCCCGCTGTTGGTGTTGGTCGTGGTTGTGGTTGTGGCGAGGTAGCAGTGAGGGTGCTTTTGATGACGACGCTGCGGGAGCCGTAGACGGTGGGTTTGAGGGGGTGGGCGATCGGTGACTGCCGCTTTGGGTGTGGGTTTGGGGTCGACTTTGCATTTGGCGAGTGGAGAGACGGCGGGTGAGCCATTGTTTTATGGATGGCGTGGGCTGGTATTGTTGCTGGGGGGATGCTGAGCTGGTGGTTGTGAAAGAGGTAGTTGAGGAAGAAGAAGAGGAGGAGGGGAAAGAGGGTGGGGAGAAGGTGTGGTGGGAGTTTGAGAGGGTGTTTGTATTTGTGAGGGTGTCTATGGTTGTCATTTTTGAAGTCTCTATGGTTATAATTATGCTATTGGTATAGTTTGGAGATTGAGAGAGAGAGAGAGAGAGAGAGAGAGAGGTGGTTAAAAGATGAGATAGAAGAGAGGAAACCAACAGGACAGCTTCTCATAAGCATCCAAAGAAAGAAAGACAGAAAGATAAACAATATCGCCCGATGGAGCTTCAGGTAGATAAGTAGACCAGTCCCAGGAAGAGAATGAAGTAAATAGTGGACTCTGACGTGGAGGGAGATTCTCACCGACTGTTGTACGACGTGGTCTGGGCCGTTTATTGGGGGTTTTATTGGATTTGCAGGGAGAAAGAAGCCACTGGGATACAGCCGTTGAGGGCCTCCTGTTCAGTGATCCAGGGACTGAGGTGGTACGGCGATCGACATGTTCGTCTGCGGGTTTACCTTCACAGTTGCTGTACTACGCATGTAGCTGTCGGTAGCTGTCGGTAGCTGTAGCGGTGGTGTAGCTGCAGGCTTGGTCAATTCTGACTCGCTGGGATAGTTGGAGCTTACTGGGTTTACGGCCGGCTTGGCTAGGGTAAATGGTAGTTGTTATATTGAATATAGGGGTGGGTTATATGCTATAATTTAGATAATAATATACGGGGTAATAAAGAAGGGATGGTGGAGAGTACAGAAACGGCGTCGGTGTCACCAAAGAAGAACCGGAGTGACAGACTGGGAAAAAGCGTCTATTGAGATTTGCATGTGACCTGTCTATGTCGAATGCAGGATGCCACTATTGTACAGTTATTATAAACACCGATGGACTCCTTCCTGTCTATCCCTAGGGTATCTGTCGATTATTGCCTGCCCCATCCTATCCTGAAATCCCATCCCGTCCCAGCCCCCATCGTCCGACTTCACGCATCGCCTCGTCACCGCCCTCAACCAGGCGCCCATTCGCCGTCGCTGCATTCTGCGCGCCCAGCACCCCCGCGACACACTCCCATCCGTTGCGTCCGCCGCCCCAGCGGAGCACCTCATTCTTGTACCGTTCGCCGGCTGACCGGTCCACCGCCGCCGCACCGCCCTGGAAGACGTCCTCCCAGAGCTTGTTGGCGATCGCCCGGTCGAAGATGTAGCTGTAGTAGGTCGCTCCGTAGCCGTATAGATGACCGAAAAATCCCTGCCATGAGGTCGACGGACGGCCGTGGGCGTCCACGGGGTCCGGGAGGCTGGCGTGAGTCGAGCACACGTCGTGGTAGACCGCCGTGGTGTCGAGGAACGAGCCGTCCGTAGTGGTCGTGTGGTAGGCCTGGTCGACGAGCGCCATCAGGATCTGCGCCTCGTTCTCAACCGCTCCGTATATGGCGCCGTGGGCGGCGCGGTCCTGCGCCATGCGATGGATCATACTCTCGGACAAGGGTTGGTCGGTTTTCCAGTGGCGCGCGTACAAGGCGAGGACAGACGGGTCGGTCGCGAATCGCTCCATGAGCACGGAGGGCAGTTCGGCGAAATCGGTGGCGCAACGGGTGCCCGAGATGGATTGCAGCCGGGTCTGACCGAGAATCGAGTGCAGTGCGTGGCCCATCTCGTGGAAGAGCGTGCGCACGCTGTGTTCCGTCAGAAGAGACGGGGTAGACAAAGAGGGCTCGGGGAAGTCGCACACCAGCGCGATGGTGGGGAGCTGGCGGAGCGTCTGGGACTGCGGGTCAACCGCCGTCGCCATGCCATCGTTGGGGTGGGCGACGGCTTCGGGATCATCTGCGAGGCTGGCGCATTCTGAGACCTCCTCCGGGGAGATCTCGCGCGCGCATCGCAGGGTGAAGTGCGCGGGGTTAGGGTGCTTGCTAGGGCGAGAGAATAAGTCACAGTAGATGACCGCAAGTGGGTGGCCGGCCTCGTCCACAACGTCTAGGCGGCGGACGTCCGACGTCCAGGTCTCGCCTGGTGCGGACTCGCGGGGCACCAGGCGTACTCCGTAGAGGCGATCGAACAGGCGCGACAGCCCCTGCATCACAGTACCGAGCGAGAAGAACTCGGGGATAGCTGCCCACTCGCGCGATCGGCGGCTCTGTAGACTAGTCTCATACTCCTGCACACTCCGGTGAACAACGTAAGCATGATCCCAGGGCTGCAAGGGGCCCTGTTTCTGGGCCTGGAGCTGAGCCAGCTCCTCCTGCACGTCCGGGCGGTTACTCCGGACTAGGGCCGTGAGAAACTCCGACACAGCGTCCGGGGTCTTGGCCATCTTGTCGTTGAGGGTCATGTGGGCGAATGTGGAAAACCCAGCTAGCTGGGCCAGCTCGGTCCGCTTGGCTAACAGTTCCTCCAGGCGCTGAATCTGTTGGGAGCTGGCCGTGCGAGTCGCCTGGTAGATTTCCCGGCGCACGTCCTCATTGTGAACGGAGCGGAGCGCCAGACGCGGGATCAGGCCGACGGTGGGCACGGCCGCGGAGCGCTTGTTCCAGCGTTTGATCCGCTGGATCAGCATGGGATCCAGGCCCCGGAGGTCGTTGCTGGGCACCACTACGTGCGACTGCGCGGGCTCAGCCCCATGAGCAAACGCAGACCCCAGCTGGCTGATCTCGTTGGAAAGCGTGACGAAGCGCTGGCGTTCAGGCGGGGGCATGTGAATGGCGGAGTTGGCGAAGTCCTGGAGGAGGATGCGGGCGACAATAGTCTCCTCGGAGGACCAGTGGCTGGTCACGGCCGGCTGGGCCAGCGCAGCGCGCAACTGATCATGAAGGCCCGTGGTGGTGTTGAGCACATTCATGTACTCGAACATGAGGGCGTAGGCCTGGCCGGCAGCCTCCTGGACGGGCGGACTCGGGTGGATGGCGCGGATGAAGTCGGACAGATCGATAACGCGACACAGCAGATCGCTCAGCCGGTCCAACTGACGCACCAGCGTCCGGTATTCATCGACCGTTGATGCGGCCAGCACTCGCGTCACAATTGCCTGGCATTTCTGTAGCGACACCTGGGCGAATGTGCGAAACCCGTCGGGCTCGGTCAGGTATTGGTTCTGGACTAATCCGGTGCGTTTCCGGTTGGGAGTGTAGGGAGAGAAGGAGGATTGGGAGAAGTCGCGCCAGAAGGCCTGTGAATCGAAGACTCGACGCAGGGTATCATCATCGGAGGTAGTTGAGACAGAGGAGGAGGAGGAGGAGGAGGAGGAGGAGGAGGAGAACGAGGGTGAAGGCGAGGAGAAGCTGGAGAGGAGGCGTTTCTGGAGGAACTGGACTCGTTGTAGTCGACACGTTCGACAGATCCACGGGCGGAGCATTATAACGGTAGTCAAATATAAAGGATTACATTAGAAAAATCCGAAATAAAAATGAATAAATAGTAGCCCGAAGTAAGAAAGGCCGTTGAGTAGAATATTAATGATGGGAAGAAGAAGAAGAATGCCATGATTGAAACAACCGACAGCACCCGAGAAAAAAAACTTGGCAACTTTTCTTTTGACCTCATTTCATTTCATCATCTCTTCTCTCTGCCTCTCCGACCTCCTTCTCCCCCCCTCATCAGCTCCCCATCATGGCCATGTACCAGGTATTTCTACCGTCTAATTATCCCCCGTATCCTACACCAGCTCCCGGTCTCTGCTAACTCAATGCCTCGTCGATCCCGTGCAGCGACTCTCCATGTCTCTGTTGGCCGGCGCCGTAGCTCTCTATCCCCGTTCCGCCATGGCCGAGGAGCCTGTACGTATACTCTCCGTTGATATAAACCTCACCCAAGCTCACCAAAAACCCCCAGAGAAAACCTATCTACGACGACTTCCCCTCCGAATCTTCCGTAGTCACCCTCCCTCCCCCAACCGCCACCCCTACTCCCTCTCTCGCCCCGACAACCACTACCACAACGACCCTCACCAAGTCCTCCTCTCCCACACCAACCGACATCCTAACCGCCCAGGTCCGTCAAGGCCGTCTCTTCCTCTACACCCAGTCCCGCGCTGCCGAGATCTGCTTCAACGACATCCTCTCCCGCGCCCTGCACATCGAGAATGCCTTCACCCGTACCGTCGCCTCGCTAGCCCCCAGCCCGGAGTCCGGCGAGAAGCTCACCCCCGGCGGCATCTACGTCGTCGTCGCTGCCATGGCCGGCTCCATCATTGCCCGCAACCGTGGCCGCTTCCTGCGCACCACCACCCCGCTCGCCTTCGGTACCGTTGCGGCCTGGTCCCTCCTCCCCGTCACCATGCGGAACGTCTCCGATCTGATCTGGGAGTACGAGAAGCAGGTGCCTGCCGTTGCAGAGCAGCATCTGGCGATCCGGGAGAAGGCGGAGTATATCTGGTACACGGGTGTGGCTCATAGCGGTATCGCTCGGGCTAGGATGGAGGAGAAGATCGGAGATGTGAGGAAGAAGTTGGAGGAGGTGGTGAGCAAGGGACATTAAAGCAAGCCTTGTCTTTCCCTTTGTATGTGTGGAGGTATTTTCTCAACCCCCTCTACTCTATATATCTTCTTTCCGCTCTGTCGTTGTTTTGTTATAACTTTCTTTTTGTTCGCTTGTGATAGCGGTCGGGCTCTGTCCAATATTGCATATGTATCTGTAACAAGGGGTTCCTCCCCCTAGTGTCGAGGAGAGGGTGAGAAAAAGAACCAATCTCTAGAATAGTTTCTCTTTTTCCTTTTCTTTACATAGAAATAAGAAATTTATTACAAAATCAATATTCAAACGCCGGGAACTCCCTGCTGGATATCCATTGTTGGTATTTATTCCGATTCCTTCCGCTCCCCAGCTTTGGGCGGCGGAGGTAACGGTGTGCCCCTCCGCGATGGGACGTGATCCTGCTCTTTACTCTTCTGCTCTCCCTCCGCAAAGTAATCGTCAAATACTTTGTGCGGTGTTGCAGTGGCCCCACGGGTCTTTCTTCCGTGGCGCGCGGCCGGCGCGGGGGATGTCGAAGGCGGCGGCGAGACTACCGAGCCTGCCCACGGAGGCGAGGAGGCCATATTAGCTGGAACCAGGAACTGAGATGGCTGTCCGGGAGCTGGACCGACACCGGAATCTACAGGCCCACCATCCAGGACCGGGGTAGATGTGCCGTCATCTCTCGTTTCAAAGACCACCTCGCCAGGCCCTTCGACTTCCTCACCCAATCCAACCGGTAGTCGGTGCAAAGCTCCGTAGCCAAGCTCTGCGCCCAATGCTCCCTCACCACCCCAGCTGCGGGTTGGAACTAGGTCTACGGTGCGTACGACATCAAACTCGCTGTTGTATACCCATAATACCAACGTGCGGTTCAGGTGATCCTCCACCAATTCTCCGAGCGCTGACTCGCCCCGCAATGTTCCACTGGGTGTACCGATAATGTAGTCTGAATGAGGGAGGAGTCCGGCTCGGTAGGCAGGGCTGAGCGGAGACGGGATCGACAGGACATGCCAGATGTGTTGTGTTGATGAGAGCGGGGCGAGTTGCAGAGCGAGTCCGAGAGTTGGGTTGGAGGGTGGTATGAAAATTGATATATTGTGTGTCCGTTGGCCCTAGATAGGAGGAAAGGAATTGGATTACTGGGGCACTGGATATGCACGCAGCTAAAAGAAAGAAATCAAGCACTAACCTTTGCGCTCCAGACTGTGAAGGTGACACGCGATCCAGCGCAATTGCGTACTTCGGTTGCGAAAAGGTTTGGATCAGGGTCATCCTGGGAGGGCGACAGTTAGCCCATAAATGATCAAAGTAGATTCGGAAGAGTGAAATTACGATTATACGCCCGTTAATGCCAACAATGAAATCAAACCATGGCTCCAGGGGGAGCTCCGAGTCCTTGTTGCGGAGGACTTGGAATCCAAATGCGTTATCTAATCGGGACTGTTGGGAAACAGGCTCCGAGTCTAGCCGGCCAATGAATCGATTTAAAGCTCCAAACATTTTGAGCAAGACTGGAGTATCGATCTGAGGGAAGGGGGAGTAGAGTATGAGAGTGGGGAGAAACGAGGGGACACGGAGATGAGCTGGAAGCGACGATACCTAAGATGATGATGCTAAATGGCCGATTCGTTGCAAACAAAACAAACCAACCTTTATCAGCTCTCCATCTCAAAAAAAAGTGACTTATCGCACTCAACGTCCATAACTCTTTCATCTTTTCCCATTTATTTTGCCCATCCATGTCTGGATTATAGTACCAATTGAATCGTCGGATTTACACCTTTCCTGGTCATGTCGGATGAGGAAGAGGCTCCTCCGGAAGTCCATCACTACGAGGATCGCGGCCAAGTGCCGTGGGACATTCAGAAGTATGCGTCCTCCCTTGTCTCAGCTCTCTAGCTGGCCCAGAAAACATACAAAAAGAACCCAAGAAAATTGGTCTATACCTAGCTTGCTAATCACCTGAAAATAGTTACTGGTACCAGCGCTACGATCTCTTTTCCAAGTACGATGAGGGGATCTGGCTAACCGACGATGCTTGGTTTGGCGTCACCCCGGAGCCGGTAGCTACGTACGCCATCGCTTTCTTCTGGAATCCATAGACTTGAGATTTGAAAACTTATATACTCGTGCGGTGTAGGAAAATCGCAGAACATATCGCTTCTGCCGCCCCCGATGACCGCAAAATCCTCGTTGACGCCTTCGCTGGAGCTGGAGGAAATACGATCGCCTTCGCACGGTCTGGTCGCTGGAAACGGGTCTATGCTATTGAAAAGAATCCTGCGGTGCTGAAATGCGCCCAACATAATGCCAAAGTCTACGGAGTGGCGGATAAGATCACCTGGTTCCAGGGTGATTGTTTCTCTATCATTAAGTCCCAGCTGAAGGATCTAGCTCCTTACAGTGTTCTATTCGCCAGTCCTCCGTGGGGCGGTACGTTGATACGCTCATGAACTCTTTTCTGTCTATTACAAGATCGCTTACTATATATCTCTAGGTCCCGGATATCGATCTGCCGAAGTGTTCGACCTGCGAACGATGGAGCCCTACTCTTTGAAATTTCTCTACGACGAATTTTCCGCTTTCACCCCAGATGTGGTACTCTACCTGCCGCGAACATCCGATCTTGAGCAGCTAGCTCGTATGGCTCAGGATGACCAAATAGCGCCAGTAATGCATTATTGTATGAGAGGCGCAAGTAAAGCGTTGTGTATTTATTACGGCAAATTCCAACTCCAATGACTGTTTTTACTTAAATATCCATGTAATATCATATTGAACACTTAATATTCTATAATCAGCAAGGAAATTTCACTCCCATAGTCCATTACAAGTAAAAATAATAGTTCAATCACTCATTGTGGCTCACTGTATCGAAGCACCCTCGGGGCACTTACAGCTGTTTACCTGATTGGGACTAGTGGCCCCTCTTCACTTTGTCCTCAGTCCGTCACTGTTCTGAACTTCTAGTCTTGCATTTCACCCTCACGTCGCCTTTCACTCCCTCCTCCTCGCCCACTTCTCTTTCTTCTTCCTCTCACACTACCTTCTCCAACATCTCCAATCCTTCTTCTGACTATGACCTCTCCCCTTTAAGCGTGTATTATCCCCTCACAACTGGTTACCTTTCCGCCTCCGTCGCGCCCCGACACGACCGGTCCCATGTCAGCGTCCATGTGCATGTTCACCTTCTACCTCGCGTGACGCTCTTGTGTTGTGTTTGGAATTTGAAAATATACCATCGCTTGAGCCACACCATCCCCTAACAACAGCCCACCATGCCACACGCCACCGAACCGCCTTCACAAAATGGCGAAGACGTCGATTTTGATAATGTTATGCGACAGATGAACGGCCCGTTGGGGGAGGGTGGCATTTCATTCGATTTTTTATCCAGAGAACTAGAGCCCGGAGAGAAGGCAGATGATGCTATCGATTACGAAGACTTTGATGATGATGACCTTCCCGAAGAAGAGGAAGGCGCCGAAACACGACCCGAAACGGTGACGGAAAATGGTATCGTGAGCCCGGAAGTGCTGGGCAAATCCTTCCTGGAGCCTGGAGACGATTTGTTCGGAAATGACGAATCGCACGCACCAGCTCCCGACGATAACCTCGATGACCTTTTCGGCGATGAACCCTCCTCCCCTCATGCAGACCACGTCGACGAAACAAGGGACCTATTCTTCGAGGAAGAAGAGCGGCCCCCGGTCGCGGTCAAGCCTGATGCCGTGCCCGTGGAGGAAGAACACATGGAGGAAGATGGCTCATTGACACCGACCGCTGATGATATGGATCCGGCCTCGCTTCGTGCCTGGAAACTGCAGCAAGCCTTGTTTGCCATGTCGAGTGTGGGACCCGACAACCCTCCAGCACCCCCTGAGAATGTCGAAGAGCTTTTATCGTCTCTTTTCCCCACTTTTGACAAGAACAATCTCCCGCGTTTCCTCGAACTGATTCCGCATAAAAAGGCTTTTTTCCTCGGAAAACAACCACCAAAGCCTCCGAAACCAGTTCTTCCGGGTAAAGTTCATATCGAGCTAGCACAGGACCAGGAGAGAATTTTCAAGGCTGGAGGGCAGTCCTACAAGCGTTCCCTGGAATCAGACCATTCTGGCGTCGTGACCGTAACCGAGACATCGCAGGAAGAAGACGACGGAACTCTGGAAGAGTTTGATCTGGAATCTGACTCTGAAGACCCACTGCCGGGCGGTATTACACTGGATGACCTCCGTGTGGTCTGTGCCGACTGGGGCGTACAGGACGATCTCTCTTTTATGGATGTGGATGAGCCCCTGGTCGAGGAGGATGCCGAGGACGATTGGCTCCTTGAGACTACTCGCCCATCTAAGAAACGGAAGATTGGTCGAGATCCAACCGAGATCGTTGCGCTCTCACATATCGAGCTACCCCTCATGGATGACCCAGAGCAAGCGACGGCAAAGATAGCCCAGAAGGTCACAGTCGATCTAAATGATCCCTTCATGCTCCTCGACGAGCGCGGACCTGACGCTGCGGCCGCGAAACCTAGAGCATCTGGAGTTAGGAACAGAGACGAGATGGATGCGAATGTTACCCGGCGCCTCGCCTCACGCTACAATATTTCGAATGATCAGGCCTACGATATGCTCAAGCAGAATCACCAGAACAAGGTTCGCAGCACCTTGGGGAACGTCACCCTGGAACACAGTATGCCAGCTCTACGATTGCAGTGGCCCTACTACAAGACAGAACTCGCCAAAGCCGAGGCTCGATCGTTTCATCGTCCAGCCTTGTCGTTCCGGCCTGGCCAAACGTGTTGGTTCAAGAATACTTCTTACATCAAAAGAAAACATCAAAAGGGCAAGGACATTCGTACCCTCTACGATTCCACCCGCGCCCTCTCCATGGCAGATAACTCCAATGTGCTTTTGGTGGAATATTCGGAAGAAGTACCTCTGGTCCTCTCGAACTTTGGCATGGCCAACCGCTTCATCAACTATTACCGTCGCAAGAGCATGGAAGATCCCACGCGGCCCAAGGCCGAAATTGGAGAAACCGTTGTTCTTTTACCGCAGGACAAGAGCCCATTTTCCATCTTTGGTCACGTCGATGCAGGAGAGGTCGCTCCCGCTATTTCCAACTCCATGTATCGCGCCCCTTTATTTCAACACCAGGCGAAGTCTTCCGATTTCTTGATCGTTCGCAGTAGCACAGGGTCAGGTGGCAGTGATTACTATATCCGCAACATAGACAATTTGTTTGTTGCAGGACAGCAGTTCCCATCAGTAGACGTTCCCGGTCCGCATTCCCGAAAGGTTACTACAGTTGCGAAGAACCGGATGAAAATGTTGGTTTATCGCCTCTTGAAGAAAAGCCCTGACCTTCGACTTTCAATCAGTGATGTCACTGCCCATATTCCCGGCACCAGTGATATGCAAAATCGCCAGAAAGTGAAGGATTTCCTTCAGCACGACAAAGACTCCAAGTACTGGGTTCCACTCGAGCCCGTCCCAGAGCAGGACGTTATTCGGTCTTGGGTTCAGCCAGAGGATGTCTGTCTCCTTGAATCAATGCAAGTTGGCCAGCAACATCTCCACGATACTGGTTATGGCAACGATGCAGAGACTGGAGGCGATGACGATGATGACGGCGAGGGCGAGAGTTTTGAGCAGCAGATGGCCCCGTGGAAGGCCAGCCGCAATTTCCTTTTAGCATCCCAAGGGAAAGCGATGCTCAAACTTCATGGTGAGGGAGATCCCACCGGCCGCGGGGAAGGCTTTAGTTTCATCAAGACATCAATGAAAGGCGGGTTCAAAGCTGTTGGTGAAAGTGTGGAAGATAAACTCGATGCGCAGAGGCTCAAGGAACTTGGTGGCCACAGCTATAACGTTGCACGGCAACAAAAGTCATACGAAACATCTATTCGTCGAATCTGGGATTCCCAGAAAGCAAGCCTTTCATCCACTATCGAGCAATCAGATGATGAAAGTGACATGTCGGCAGATGATGATGAATTTGGAAAGCCTACCCCTAGATCTGAGGCTCCCACTCCTGCTCCTGGTCGTCGTGATGATGAAACCACCAGTCAGTTCAGTAAAATGAGCATGTCTGACCAGAAGGGCAAGGTGCTCCGGATTGTGCGGAACTTCAAGGACGAAAAGGGCGAGATTCATCAAAAGGAAACCACGGTCTGGGACCCGCGAGTGATCCGTCATTATATCCAGCACCGCCATCGGGTCGAATCCCTGACTACGAAGTATGCGACTCCTCTTCTTGATAACCGCAGCGTGAATTCTAACATGGCTATTTCTAGGCTCGAGTCGCTCCAGCCCACCGGCGATCCAGAGGTGGATGCCCGCAACAAGAAACTGTATACTCTCCTCTTGAATCATCCCACGCGTTTCACGTTGTTTCTATTCTAACAACTCACAGCATCGAAGCCGAACTGAGCCGACTCAATCGCAACAAAGAACGACGTTTCGCCCGCGAGAAGCAAAAGGGAGTCGTGCGCACCTCTACCGGAGACTCCCCTGCCGAAGGCGGATCTGGGAAATCGGCCGGTACCCAACGCAAGTGCGCGAACTGTGGTCAAGTCGGTCACATCAAGACCAACAAAAAGTGCGTTCACAACCATTCTCCCAACCCCGGGATGGGATTCCCTTCCTTTGACATCACCCAATCCTTCTTTGCTACTACTCCTTCCTTTCCTGCTACTTCCATGGCCCCCACTCCCCAACCCAACTCAACCACGGATCCTTCCCGCACCGTTTCTACTCCCCAAGTCCCCAAACAGGAAAAGTGAGGCATGAAACATACCCGAATGCTAACCCATAACCTCGACATATTCACCAGACTCTGTCCACTTCTAAACGGCACAATGAAACCCGAGGATCGTGCGAGCGATTCTGCCTTTGCGATGGGTGCTCCCCCTGCTATCTAACCTCCTCTCCTCCCTCATACGGAAACAGCCATCTCATCAATTCAACCTTTCTTCTTCATTCTCTCTTCTATGATACCCCGTCGTAACTTTTTTTTTTCTCTTTTACCCACTTACGGATTCAACTCTTTGATCGTTGTGTTTTGCATGCCTGCCAATTATATGACACGAGGTCTTTTTCCCCTCGTTGACATAAAATTAGCAATCAGACTCTTCCTTCTACTGCCAGGTGCATCAGGAGATATTCATTGGTTCTACTGTGGGTTATTTTCCAATGGCAAGCTTTCAAGCCTATCGCCACTGCCAGATTGGCAAGAAATTGTGTCATCTAGGCTAGTGAACCAGATTTTGCCTTCGAAGTGTGCGAGTTGTCGAGAATGATAATAATAACGATTTGTTAAAATGGATAAACATATCTTCAGTGTGTTGTGTCGTGTTATCAATACTAAGGCCATTTTGTAAATACAGGTCCACCTGCTCGTCAAGTAATAATCGTCAGATAAGGATATGTCCCTAAGAATATATATTTCCAAGCCGATTACCCATAAAGTTCTGACAACTGCCCCCGAGAGAAAAAGGGTCGTCCGCGGTCTGGAGCAAGAGCCAGTATGACTCCCTTTGGGCGCCGGTATGTGTAGCCCAGGAACGCACCCCTTTTGCGCATTTCCAAGGCTGTCTTTCGAATTCGCTTGTCTCGCAATATCTTGTCTCGTGGCCGCCTCGGTTCCTTGGGTTTCTTTCCCTGATATGTAGGATGTGGTTGTCCGGTAGGGGTGATTGGACCCTCTTCCGCCACTTCCTGCGGTTTTTTACCTTGACCTTGATTCTGCTGAGACTGGTCGCCCTGTTGATGCGGCTTTTGCTCCTGACCTGTTCCGCCTTCGCCTTCCCTAGGCTCATCCGCGTCAGAGTCGGTCTGGACACTGCCGGGTTCCTGGGCATTTGCGTCGTCAAAGTATCTGGTATCTTCCCAACATTTGACCTTAGGGACGAAGGGTGGGGATGTTCGGTGAAGCTCATCCCAGTCAACACCTCGGAAAAAAGGGTGTGCCTTGATTTCTGTCGCATCATCCGGAAAGACATGGGGTCCGCTATAGTTCCGGCAGCAGGGGTCTATATTGTAAAACAAACTTCTTGTATAGCGGGAAAGCATTGCGTCGTTGTCTCTATACTTGCTTGAAGACAGGCGATACTCTTTCTCCTGAAGGAGATAGCTGATAAGGTCAACTGCTTCGGAAGATACAAGCTTATCGGCCGGTCGATGGATAGGAAAATATAGCGTTTGCAGGTGATGCTTCACAAACCCCTTTGTTAGCAACATGATGTTTTGGTGTTTTAGGTGCTTACATGAATTCTCATTTTGGTTTTATGCCGATCCTCTGAAGCAAACGGGGTGAACCCGTACAGGCACTAAGCATTCCATATTAGATCAAATGGCCTTACAGTTTTTGAACCAAGTTGTGCTTGAAAGGGGGCATTCACCTCATACAAGATAATTCCAACACTCCACCAGTCACACCGGCCGTCATAAAACTGCCCCCGAATCACTTCTGGCGCCATATACTGACTCGTCCCAACGACGCTATTCGCACGACGACGTTTCAAATTTCGATCACGCCAATTCAAAACAGTGGCATTCGGTGGAGGCGTCCACATTGATTCGTCGATGCTATCATCTTCGCGACGTGCGGTCTGTGATTCTACTGTCTTCGCTTCGATTTGATCTCGATCGTCACCATCAACCTGGATTCCAAGCCGCTTAAGGAGTGAATAACGATGGCCTTTGTAATACACTTGATTATGAGCCCAGTGTCCATCAAATGCCAAGCCGAAATCTGAAATTTTCAAGTGCCCGGAAGCAGATATGAGAAAGTTGTCCGGCTTAATATCGCGGTGAATCCAGCTCAGTCGATGTGCCTCCTCGACGCAGAGGATCATCTCGGCCACATACCATCGGGTGATGTTTTCGGGTAGGATATTGCGCCTCATCAGTAGGCCGAGAAAATCCCCACCAACCATGTAGTCCATGACAAGGTAGAGGTTGTCATCATCCTGGAAGCTCGCAATCAATGGCACTACCCAACGGGATTTTGCGGACGCCACGAGAAAATCCCTCTCGGCTCGTAGGTGGGCTTCCTGGCTGTTCCGGATCATTATTGACTTACGGATAACTTTCATCGCGAAGACATTCTTTTTCACCCCGATCATTGATTTTCGGTGGTCACATTTAGGTCCAAGATGAGCGGGGACTGTTTGGCTTGATGCATCCGCGGAATGCAAGCATCGTCGATCCGTACTACTCCTACTACCTTCATACTCGCTGTCTGTCCTTTCTCGCACTAAGCGAACAACCCCAAAGCTTCCTTTGCCCAAAACTTTGATCATTTCAAACCCAGCTACTGAAGATGCTGCGTTCTTGATGCTGGAACTATGAGAGCGAGTCTTGAGAACTCGACATTGACGCAAATATTCCCGCTCCTGGGCAACCCACTTTTTTTTGACTTTCATCTTGTCCTCGGGTGTTAGATGTAGTGAGAGGATATACTGCTCGAGCTCTTGCTGGCGTTGCAGCCGTGAATCTAACCCTGAGAATATCACGTTGAAATGTGTTTCGAAGAAGACCTTCGCATTGGCTACAGCCTCAACCGTTAGAATCGAAGGCGAGGCTGCGGGAACTTCCTTTATCGAGCATAGGGTACCTGTGTTGTGGTCTAGAGAGTGTATATTCTGTCGAGACTTGATAAATTGATCATTGCGGGCTTCTTTCGACTGGTCCGAGCCAGTTAGGGTGCCAGACGGCTCCACCGAGGTAGGAGGAGTTGACAGTGAACTCTTTCGACTATCTCTGCTTCTTCTAAAACTAGAGGAGTCAGATATACCGTTGGATAGATTCCCATTCCCTTCCAGAGGAGGATTTGAGGCTGATGGGAAGTGAATAGCGCGAATATTAGGCCGACTGTTGAGATTGGGACGTCTAATAACCGTTGGACTACCAAAGGTCGCAGAGAGCCTTTTTGAAACAATTCTGGCCAGCTCGACTGTGCTAGATTGACTTCGTCTGCCATCAACGTTTGAAGAACCAATTGCATCATCTACTACCATCCGTTGCATTTCTTTTCGGGGCGTGGAGGTACCATCGTCTGCTGTAATGATGCTCTCAGCAACAGGCTTCTGGAGAGGGTTTTCGGATTCTTGATCCAAAAGATTGGCAGCATCAGTAGTGGCATGTACAGGTTTCACAACTGAAACCACACATCAGCCTATACAATTGATATTGAATAAAGTCATGGCATTCAATCTTACCGTGAGTAGGATACCGGAGGCCAATAAGAGAGAGAAGACGAGAGCTTCTTTGGTGGAGACGAGCACGTATCTTGTCTTTGCTGGAGATTGCACCAGGAGTCTCCCCCGACCCATCGGATAAAGCAGAGTCATTGATCGATAGTTTGATGTTACCGTCCTTCGAGCCCCTCTTGTGTCTTTTGGGCTCCTCCATTGGGTGGACGGTCGTCTCTATCTGGGACGAAATCAAAGGTCTAGGAGCAGTGATTACTCAGTCCCAAAGAGTTAACAATATAGCCATCAGTTAAAGGCAATGGACACGAATAAGTATGCTGAAGGGCACAGCTAAGCCGAATTGAGATTGTCATGTTGAAGCTGGGGAAGGTTGACTTCGATGCATTGATGAATGAGGTTTTGGAGCTGAAAATGTAGCAGTCACGATGGTGATGGGCAGGTGATTTCGCTTGCCGATTTGGGAAGGCAGTTCACCTGCTAGGTACTACGCATCTGCTACGTTAATGTCCGGATCTACAGAGTAGATGAAGGGCAACAGATAGGTTAAGCCAAATCATCACTTTTCATTAAACAAGAATACTCAGGCTCTTAGCGACCTTCTCATCATAACTAACTATATCCGACGTATGGCAAACACAGTGTGAGAATAGATGACAAGACAACACGATAGCAACCGAGCAAAGAAATATAAGAACCCCGTAACACCTTCTTTTGAAAATAGGCATGAAGGAACAGAGACGAAAATAGAAGGAAAGAGAGACGTATTGTCTGCGTGTGCATTGAGCTTGTTAGCTTCGTGGATAAGATGCTGTGGCATGATCAACATAGCAACAACTTTAGATCTATTTGATCTCGAGAAGCTTAACGTCGAAGATCAGCTTCGAGTTGGCAGGGATGCCAGGCAGAGCCTTCTTGCCATACGCCAGGTGAGGTGGGATTGTGATACGGCGCTCGCTACCAACAGCCATACCAGCAACACCGATATCCCAACCCTTAATGACCTCGCCCTTGCCAAGCTTGAAAGTGAAAGGCTTGCCCTTCTTGTTGGCTGTAAGACAAAAAATAGTTAGTGCATATTCCGAATGAAATTCATAAAGCGTGAGAGGACCTACAATCGAAAACCTTGCCATTCTCGAGCTTGCCGATGTATCTCATCGCAACAGTGTTTCCGGGAGCGGCGGCGGCACCCTTGCCCAGCTTCTTGTCGTCAATGGTGACGCCCTTAACCTCCTTCACACCGAGAGTGCCAGTGGTCTTCTCGGCTGGCTTCTCAGCTGGCTTCTTGTCCTTTGAAGGGGTTGGGCCTTGCTCAAGATTCTTGGCAAACTGAACCTTCTTAGCCTCCTTGGTCTCGGACTTAGCTTCCACAGGGGCAGCCTCGCCGTTGTTCTTCTTGAGCTTCTTCTGCTGCTTCTTGCTCTCGCCATTGGTGGCAGCCTTGGCCTTGGCAATCAGATCGTCCAAACCATCTTCCTCAGACTCGGCAGCTCGCTTCTTCTTTCCCTTTCCCTTGGTATCAACAAGCTTGGGGGGTTCTTCCTCATCGCTCTCAACCTCAGTAATTCTAGGGTTCTCGAGATCATCCAGATCATCGCTTTCGTCGTCTTCACCCATAAGCTCATCAAGGTCCAACTCATCCTCATCGGGGGAGAGGTCGTATTCATCCTCCTCGTCCTCGTCCTCGTCGTAAGGCTGGCGGCCCTCATCCAGGGGCATGACATAGTTTCCGGTCAGATAGACAGTGTGAGTACCGGTAACCTTGAAGAAAACCCGTTCGTCTTCCGAGACAGTGATATCCAAGGGTTGCTGGTAGTTCTACATGAAAGAATATCAGCGGGTTGCTCCACGAGGAAGCCAAGGGAAGATAATTAGGAGAACCTACCCTTTCGGGATCCAGGGTGCAGATGACCATCTCATCAAGTTCCAGACCCTCTTCCGACTCATCATCTTCGTCGTCGTCGAGAGCCGGTCCCTTGCCCTTGACGAGCTTGGAAATGGCAGCCTTCAGATCAAACTCTTCACCATCATCCGAGTCGTCGTCTTCCATCGCTTCCTCGAGTTCCTTGAGAGCGGCAGCTGCCTTCAGTTTGCGTGCCTTCTCCTTGTCACTGGGGCCTCCATTGATCTCCTCATCGTCCTCCGAATCTTCATCTTCATCAACGTCTTCGTAGTCCTCGTCCGAGTCTTCATCCATGCCGGGGGGGGCGCGGATGATCTTGAGAGTCGCTCTAGGGCGCTGAGTAGTGCCATCCTCGAACTCGGGTGTTTCATCGGGGTCGATGGCGGCCATGCTTACACGAAACTTAAATCACCAGTTAGTATCAGTTTTTGCAAGAACGTTGGGCGTCACAAACCATGGCAACGGCATCGGGCAAGGCAGGAATCAATGCACCACCAGGGGGAACCCTGAGGGCATATACTGCGACGGGTTGAACTCCAGACATTTCGAAAATAATGAAAAATCACGTCAATGGAAATCGAACCGAAAGTAGCAACGTAAGGGAATGATTAACTTAAGAACGAAAAGAAGGAAATTGGGAGACACAACGAAGGAATGGTTGTCTGAGTCCCGGACGAAGGGTACAGGAAGATAAAAAAGAGGAAAGGGAAAAGTTAAGAAAACAGAAACAAGAGGAGAAAAAAGTCTGATGGAGAGCAGACGTAACTGAGGAGACGAAAGGACCGCTACAGCTTTTTTTAGTCCCTGTCTTTTCGGCGGATCCTTTTTTTTTTTTTTTTTTTGCTGCTGGGCCCCGGCCGACCAATCAGTTCTTACACCGCCTCTTTATGCCGCTTCTGACCGCCTCTGACCGCCTCGGAGCTATTTCTTCCACGTGACCACGTTCTTCCCTTCGCGTTTCGATGGGTCCATCCGAAAGTCAGCGCCGCGATGACATCTGCCCGCGATTTTCTACGATTCAGGACGGACGCGACTCATCGATCCGTTAGTTTTCCATCCCACCATAACATGACTTAACCTCTATTGGCCCCCAATGGGCTCCCGGTTAAATGCCACTTCCAGCGCTGTGCGCAAACGGATTCAGAATCGTATGTGTTGCCCCTCCACGTTCCCCACTACTCCCGTGGCATAACGTGCCTCCTCCAGCCAACTAATCATTTCCCCTCTAATACAGATAGTTTTGACAACGAAGAGGGGGAAGAATATGATGCATCAAAATTCGGTGGATTTGGCGATTATTTTCGCCGTAAGAAAGCCAAACTACAGAATCTCGATCTCGATATCCGTTCCTCCGCTGCCCAAGAAAACTGCCCTCCGATCTTTCAGTCGGTCGTTGCATATGTGAATGGCTACACGCAGCCCTCTTTACAAGATCTCCATTTACTCATCGTCCGTCATGGGGGTGGATTTCTCCAGTATCTCGACGGTAAAACCGCCGCTACCCATATTATTGCCAGTTCCCTCACACCCAAGAAACGGGAAGAGTTTAGACGCTATCGTGTTGTCAAACCAGCATGGGTAGTGGAAAGTGTCAACGCAGGGCGATTGCTTCCTTGGGATATGTACAGAGTTGTGGATGAAGGGCAGACACAAAAGGTATTGAAATTCGACAATGGCCGGATGCTCAGCCAGACGAACAGCCCTGAAACCGGTTACAGGAATCACAGTAGCTCCGGCTGGTACGCTTCGCAACTGAGGACCCCAAGTATTGTGGTTGAGGCAGAATTACCGCCCTCTGGGATGTCTAACCCTTCCGAAAGGATATTAAACAGTGGATCACAATCAGACTACGGCGACTTTCCAAGCTTTACCTCCCTAGATCACACAAATGACGTCTCTACTCAAACAGCCGAGGGTCCATCCCGAGATACAGAATTACGACTTGATGTCACGCGATCTCAACACACCCGTAGTCCGTCCCCGACTAAACAACTGGTTGTAGAAGGTGCCTCCATGTCACCACCAGGTGAGCCGGAGCCGCCTAGGGATGACATGACTTCCGAAGAATATAATGCCCAACTCTTATTAGACCCACGCATGAGAAACTCGAGCGTGGTTAATCCCGAATTTATACAACAATACTACAAGGAGTCTCGGCTGCATCACCTATCAACTTGGAAGGCGGAGCTGAAAGCACAGCTCCAGTCGCAAGCGAAGGAGAAATCACAAACTCAGCATCAAAGTCGAAAGAAACTCGTCCCCGGAGCAAGGCGATACATAATCCATGTCGACTTTGATTGCTTTTTTGCCGCTGTTTCCATACTAAAACACCCCGAACTTGCAGACAAGCCCGTTGCTATCGCGCACGGTACAGGTACAGGTTCAGAAATTGCCAGTTGTAACTACCCAGCCCGGGCACACGGAGTTAAAAATGGTATGTGGATGAAGAGTGCCTTGCAGGCATGTCCAGAGCTACAGGTTCTTCCCTACGACTTTCCCGCCTATGAGGATGCAAGTCGGAAGTTTTACCGCGCAATACTCTCGGTAGATGGCGTGGTTCAAAGTGTGAGCATTGACGAAGCTCTGGTAGACATTACCGCCATATGTCTAGAAGCTGGGGGCACGAGTGGTGGAGGTATCTCGGAAGGATCTATATATCGAGAGCAAGCGAAAGCTGATGAAATCGCGAAGCAGCTACGTGATTCTGTGAAAAGTGAAACCGGCTGTGCTGTCTCCATTGGTATTGGCGGAAACATACTGCTGGCGAAGGTGGCTCTTCGAAAAGCAAAACCGGCGGGCCAATATCATGTGAAGCCTAACGCTGCTCTTGATTTTATTGGGGAACTAGAGGTTCAAAGCCTACCAGGTGTCGGATACAGCTTGAGCACGAAACTGGAAGAACTAAGTGTCAAGCTTGTGAAGGATATTAGGGTACTTTCTCGCGAGAAGCTTACGTCGGCCTTGGGACCCAAAACCGGTGCTAAACTCTGGGACTACGCACGTGGCATCGATCGAACAGAGGTCGGGAATGAGGTGGTTCGAAAGTCGGTCTCTGCGGAGGTCAACTGGGGCATTCGCTTTGTGACTCAGGATCAGGCCGATGATTTCATTCGGTCCCTCTGTGGGGAGCTCAACAAAAGGCTTGTTGAAAATCTTGTCAAGGGCAAACAACTGACCCTTAAAGTCATGCGGAGGTCCCCGGATGCACCGTTAGAACCGGCCAAGCACCTGGGCCACGGGCAATGCGAGATAGTTAACAGAAGTGTTGTGCTTGGTATTGCTACCAATGCCACGGGTGTGCTTGGTAAAGAAGCTGTCTCGATGCTCCGAAGCCTTGGGATCACACCCGGCGATCTCCGAGGACTAGGAGTTCAAATGACCAAATTGGAACCCATCAAGTCAGGTGGAACCGACAAACCGGATGGTAGCCAGCAGCAATTGACCTTCAAGTCTTCTCCTATCCGCAAGCAGACCAAGCGTAAAGAAGATGCAGATATCATTGACAGTCCCCGAAAAGGAGAGGCAGAAACAATCAATCACGGCCCTCCGTTGACTGACAGCAGCCACAAACCCTTGAATATCACAGGGACTCAGTTTATCATGCCTTCACAACCTGATCCCAAAGTAATTGCTGAACTGCCAAACGATATTCGATCAAAGCTTATCTCGCAAGCTCGGCCACGACGTGACTCCCGCGCTGACTCCCCAACTCCCTTGGCTCCTCGTGTGCAGCCCGGCACTGTATCACTCCCTCCTCAATCACAGCTCGATCCAGACACTCTCGCCGCGCTGCCCGAAGACCTACGGGCAGAGATACTCGGGTACTATAATCAGCAGCCAGCAACCACCGCCGCCACATCGTCAACCCCTTCCATCCCTAGACCTTTATCCTCCGGGGGCCTCAGAATACGAAAACCCACCACACCTACCAAAAAGCGACGTGGACGCCCACCCCTCAAACCTCCCAACGATGGGCCTCTCACTCAATCCAAGTTTGTCGTTCCTAAATCCAACGCCCCTTCCACTTTTGCGCCCGGTTCGCGCGACACCCCAACATCATCCAGGCCAGAATCCCCTTCCGAAGACACTGGCATATCGGCCGACTTCCTCGCTGCCCTACCAGAAGACATTCGTCGCGAAGTCCTCGAAGAACACCGCCGCACGCGGATACCCCAACGTGCCTCCAATACTACATCCACCACAGCCTCCTCCTCTAATCCTACCACAACCACTACCCAAAACCAACACCGACCCCAAATCCAAGAAAAACAACTCCGCCTCCCTCCCCTCCCAGAACGACCAAGCTTCACATCTAGAAAACTTTCAAGCCTGCCTGATCTCCGCGACGCAATCAGTGCCTGGCACGGGGCATTCGCAGGCGAGGGTCCCTTCGATGAGGACGTGAAGTCTCTCTGCGAGTATCTGAAACGGGTCATAGTTGAGGAAAAGGACGTAGATAAGGCTGTCTCGGTCACAAAATGGTTGACCTGGCTGGTTGAGGATGGGAATACGGATGCGCCGCATCGAAATTCTCTTGCGCGGTTACAAGGTGGGTTGATGTGGGATGATGCTCTGCGATCCCTTCAAGATAGTGTACAAGAAGGAATGGAGGAAAGAGGCCTCCCACCGGTTGATTTCTCATGATTCTCTTTCTCCCTCAGCTTTTTCAGCGATTATGTTTAATGACAACTTATGACTTTTTTATGGGTGTTCTTTGGGCGTCGATACTGTTTATATATATATATATACCATTCAACCACCGTTTCCCAGTATTTTGCGAGTGTATGTGTGTATATCGTTTTCAAGCAAACTAGATTTACTACAATCCCGAATATTTACGCCTTAATATATAATCCAACTGTTCTCTCTAAAACTCACTCTGGAAATAACTAATTACCTTCTCTACTATCTCTCAATCTAGCAGCCGCACATCCGCAAAAGTAAACGACACCCGCTTCGCCTTCTCCATATGCCAGGTAAACATCCTCACGGGCATACCAGTATCACACTGACTCGCAAAGAACTCCACCAGCTTAACCGGCGGGTTCACGACCGGATCCGGATCCGGATCCGACTTCCTCAACCGACGGATCCAGGCCCGTTTGTTCCAACTCCACGAACCGAAGCCCAAACTGCCGAAGATACTGCAACAGATCCCTAGTCCAGTGGAAAGTATACGGACTAACTAACTATGTTGAAGACCGGGTGCGCGCCGTCGAACTCGGTACTACCAGCGAGAGAAATTTCGATGACAAGATTCCCGCGACAGAGGTATATACTATAGAGTGATGAATCCATGTATATTCAAATTCCCGGCATAATTCTTAATCGCCGCCCTTTGTGTTTGAAATATCGGCTTCGGAAGACCAGCAGAGCCGCCGCGACTTGCCCAGTGATGCACGATGCCGGACAAGCTCATCGACAGTCAGAGGATCAGCATGTGCTGCTGTGAATTGGGTATCCTTGTCTTTTGGGAGAGCCAACATATTGGGTAGGATTGAGTCAACGATATCTTGGATCATAATTTCAAAATTTGGTTTGTTATATATATATGTATACCTATACTCCGTACCTATATACCCATGATGTTCAGCCAACCGGATATGGTCGTGTTGCGCGGAAAAGCTTCAGTTTCGGAAAATAATCCGAATCTGGGATCACGATACACCATAACTCCACCCTATCCCAACCGTGTGGAAGGAAATCAAACCTGGAGAATGCTCGGGTAACCAAAGATCTATTATCCGCGCTTAAAAGGGACGTCTTTTATGGATTCTTGTGTCGAAGCTCACAAGTAAGTCTATGGCAGTAAGATGTGAGGTCGAGATTAAGCATCAATCTACACCTCTCAAATGTGGCTGTAAGCGGTAGAAGGCTCGTTATTCTGACTTTCTCAGCTAGCGTAGTAGCGTCCTCCACGAAAAAAAAGAATCGTGAGACGTACCTTCGCTGGTCGTCTTCTGTAGAGTAAAGCCATGTTATCCAGTGTGCTTATTTTAGTCGAGAGAATCATATGCGAGGGTAGATCAGAGCATGAATGTCGAGGGGTCATTAGAGAGGTTTGAAAACGCCTTAGTTAAGGGAGAATGAAATTAGTAACGACTCCAATGAGACGGAAAGCAGGGCTAGGGCTCACCCAAGAGTCTAGTTGAGCCCACCAAATGGACCCCTCCAGATTATCAAGGAACCCAGTGTCTCCACTAGGGTCAAACGGATCCTCTGCCAAGCCCGGCGGCTGTAAAGTCCCTTGATAGGTCATACAGTTTGGATCCGGAGGGGCGTGGTGGTTTGCCAGTGCTGGGCTAGTCAGTGTTTGTTCCACGACTGATTCTTGACTTCGGAAAGACATATCTCTGGAAGATTCAAGGGTACTTCCAAGGGAACATGTATTCAGGTCTGAACCGATCTGTCTATGTACTTCCAGTCTCGTTTCCTCGAGGATGATGCCGTACCGTCGGCTAGGGCAATTCTTGCGTGTGGCCTCCGCAAGATGTTGCTGAGAGGCCTCTGCGAGGCCGAAGAGTGACCGTAGGCGGTCATTACTTTCCGTATCAGAAGTCTCCAAGATGGATGCCAGTCGATATTGTTGGATTGTGTGGATATAAACCACGATTATGGCCCAGAAGCATACATGGTGAGTGAACCAAAATGACTGGACCAGGACGCCTTGTGTGGCAAGGCTATCTACTAGTTTCATAACATCTTCAGCCGCTTCGATACATTTCTTCACCTGGCTGACCACCATCGGGTGCGGTGCTATTGGTCGGTGACCAATATCCGTGAAATCATTCAACAAGAACGACCTAGTTGCATGAATCATAGCGTGCGAGAAGGCAAGCTGGAGAACTTGACTTTGTCTGCGCAGAGGCGGAATGAGACTAGTTGGACGAACACTGGTGAAAAGAGCAGGCGCATTTTCTTTCCACTTTTCAAGCTCTGCGGTAAGGCGTATAGCTGCTTCCAGAGGAGGCTCTCGTGAAATGGGATTTATGGTGTAGAACTGCCGAGAGATTTCTCCAAGTATGCGACCGAGCCTACCTAATCAGCCCGAGAATTAGAAAGAAAAAAAAGGATACGTGTCTACAAACCTGAAATGTAAAACCGACGCAGTCATCATAGAGTCGGTTGCGCCGGTTCGCTTTGTTGGGTCTTCTTGGAGCATGTCCTCATCATTGACCTCGTCCGGAAGCTCCTGGTCAATATCTTCATCATGTAGCAACCGGGGACGTCCAAAGATTACATTGAGATACTTGTCAAGAGTATACGCACTCCATAGAATACGCTTACGTAGCTCTCTCTCCAAATAGGTTGTTCCGGTTTTCGACAGCTTGGCAGGGCATTTGCGGTGTAGGCCAACAGCTGTCACTAGCTGAAGCGCGGTGCCAAAGGCATACCAGCATTCGTTGGCACGAGAAGAAGAGAGCATGTAAAGACACTGGCCTAACCTTGCCTGGACAGTTTCTAACCGCGGAGGCCCTGACTCCATTGAAATCATATATTTGGACGCAGTATACCACGTTTCACTGCAAACACGTTAGGTGGGATCCCATCTCAATAGTAGTAGGAAGAGCTTCATCGGGTCTAGCCGTATGCGTACCATGCATTCCAACTATCGGTTTGGTTTCCTGGTCTTTGCTCTTCATGCAAGGTGCTGACAGCAAATATCACAAGAACGATTGCAGTCCTAGCCACCAAATGTCCAGTAGGGGGGTTTGACGAAGAAATATTACAATCATAGATCTGTTTGACCCAACCTTCTACACTCCCCCGGTGCAAAAAGCGATACGTAACCATCGCATAATCGAAATAGATACTCACCAGCTCCATCGCCCTCTCAAAAGGTGGGAGCGTAAAGCCAGCATCGCGGTAATCAGGATAAGGCTTGTCACCAAACATGAATACAGAGGTGTTCTTAGAACACACCTCGTTCTGCACTTCATCCGGGAAGGCACTTGTTTCATCCTGATGTAGCCGCCGCCACACACGATTAAGAAACGAGACCCCGGACGCAGGCCCCAGATAGTTCCCTTCAAAATCCGTAGTCACAGGATCCGGGGAATTGCGTTGGGAGACCTCAGTAGAACCCTGGGAAGGCTGTGAGCCAGATTTTCGAGTGTTCCTAATAGAGCCCCTCGCCGGCTGTGATCTCTGGGAAACAGGGCTTCTCTCTGGAGAGGCACGCGACGACGCACGGCTTTGCGGGTATTTGATAGCTACTGATGAATTTGCTGGTAGAGGCTCTGGAGGCAAGCCTCTAGAGTACGCGGCATTGTATTTGCAGATGAGCGAAAGTCTAGTGCATCTCACACATGGAAGGGTCCCCGTGCAGCGTGTCTTCTTCTCCTTGCAATTATCACAGGCTCTAGTGATCTTTTGCCGTGGTGCATTAGCTTTACTTGCCGGGGAATCGGACGCCTTCCTCTTACGACCAGAAGCAACGCTCTTGCGAGGCCTGGAATCGGAGAGACCTTCATTTTCCAATGGCAGTTGTGTGCTGGCCGGCACCACTATAGTGCTCGTCATTAGCCGAGACGAGGGGTCGGGTATAGGCAAGGGGAGCGGAAACGTCGGCAGCGCAAGGGGAAGAGTATTTTTGGACGGGAATTTCGATCTCCACCTTTCCACGTGCGCCTAGAATATGGTTTTCCGGATTCAAAAATAAGGCACAATCTGCAGACAAGGTTGAAGGGACAAGATTAGCAGACGAAAAATCCGGCCCTCCAAACGGATTTGATAGATGAGTCATGGGTCGGCGATTATCTTAGGTGTGCGGGGTTAGACGCAAAACGGCTCCACCACTGAACAGAGAGAATCCGGGGCGGGAGAATGGTCAAGACCATTGATGATTGGAGGGGTCAAAGACCCGAGGGCGAAGGGCAATACAATAAATGACACGTTCATGCTAGAGCAATTTTAGGATTCACGACGGCAGAAGAATGGACATCACAAGTGTTGGTCAGGATTAGCATATTAGTAGTCAGAGATAAATTACGGGTGGTAATATAATTACCACCTCTGACCACCACTACCTAGTGGTGGGGGTAGGTTAGGGGGTTAGGGTGGTTAGTGGTCAGGGGATCAGGGTCCTATTAGGCCTTGTTTTGTTTTTTGTTGAGGGTGGTTAGGGGGTTATTATATTGTAATAAAATACACGTAATTTACTTCAAGTCGTTCCCAGGTCGCAGCTCGGATAGACCTCTGATTTTGGTCCGATGACCTGAAGTGGGTCCCGTGACCCACGGATCGGCGAAATGTGGTTCCGAAATTTTCAGGTCAACTCACCTCTTTCAACTCCAATACCT